>APFE031163726.1:77446-123091 GCA_000404065.3 Pinus taeda
GGGGGGGGTGTGAATCAATATTTTAAAAACTCACAATAATATTTTTCTTTTTTGAGATATATACGCATCTTCACTAAACCCAACTTGCATATATACGTGACTGTTGTAAAATAAACTAGTGTATGTTTAGTAAACTTGTAAAACAGTTAATTCTTTATATGTTAAACTTAAACCAGAATGTAAGAGATTTATCAGGCATTTGATAAGCAGTAAGCAGGTGCAATAAGAATGGAATAAAGTATCACACATAAGAAACACACATGAAAACCAGGATTTAAGGTGGAAACATAATGTTGGAGAAAACCATCGCTACTGTCATCTCAGTATTCAAACTTATTAATATCAAAAAATTCTTACATTCTTGTATTGGTGGAGACTCATGCTAGTACCCAGGCACCCACCTGGTGAAGGCTACAACCTTCACTCATTCTCTAGCTCCTACTGGATGGGAGCTCTAACCCCTTGATCTGATTACTAGCTACTACTAGTAGGAAGCTTCAACTTCCTAGCTGAAGGCTCCAACCCTCAACAACATCTGTGGACCACGTTTCATAATTTTTCACACTTGATCCACCTTCTTTAATACATCACAACTTGTAGATCAACTAAAGAAAACACCAACTTAATTCAAACATAACAGTGAGATCATTGTAACCATAGCACAGAACTGAACTCAGAATATTACATCAACCCATAGAATCAACTGCAACCCTGATCATTCATATGCCAACATGTATACATTACTTCACTTAGGGAAACCCACATGTATACGCACTTTTCTGTAGAGAAACCTGTGTACAGATATCAATATAGTAAAATCTTGTAATTCTAAATCAAACACAAAGTTGACCAGACTTATTCTAAAATATTTTGTTAGCTTACAGAACCCTCATTCAGTTAGCAATATCAATAATATTTTCAACCAATCAACATGTAACGAAATTCAACTTCATCATTCAATCAGTTCTACTTCAGACATTATCACTCAACCCCGATCAACATGATGACATTGTTGATAGACAAAAAAGATACAACAACACTGATCATGTTGATTAGTCATTTATGAACATAAACCCTTCCTTTATATACACAAATTTGAAGAAACGAACCCGCATGTATACGTGACTTCATTGAGACCAACTTGCATACAAATCTACAAATTTTGACCTAAAATTGTGCAGCTCTTCAAAACTTCAGAAAGACCGAGATCATAATATTCAGAGATAAAAACATGTGTCAATACTTAGATCTAGTCAAACGATGAGCATATCATTCAAAGGAAAGCCATTTCAAGACTCATGATCATGATCCATCATTGTATTCATCGGTGCATAGTTATTTCAAATATTTGTTTCCACTATGGCCCTTATAATGAAAATATACTTCAAATTGAAGTATTCATAAAAAACCATTTCACTTGGACACCCTACACACTTTGACCTTCACCACCTTATATAGTTTAGCCTTTTTCAATACCACAAGTCAAAACCATACTCCATCCAATGGTTTTCTCAGATGAGATCAAAACAATCATTGTTGGGCTCAATACCACAGGGAAATACCATGGTAAGTAACATTGGTATTTAGAATACCATGGTGCGGAAACTATACATGCATTTGCTTCTTTAAACTCGCGTGTATATGTAACTTTGCCTTGATGAACCCACGTATAGATCTTCAAATATTCAACTTTATCGAACTTCTGATTCTAATCTGTAAACCTTTGTTTCATCATTATGTTATTCTGTTCCATCACTCTATCACCTCTGAAATGACTTATGGAATCATTTAGTTACCATATACTTGTTATGTTACAAGTGAGTTTCCATCAAGAACAACACATGCATCATTATGCCAACAATCTCCCCCTTTGGATTTGATGGCAACCATGTTGGTGTTGATGACCTCAACCTATAGAAACCTAATAGATACATTAACCATGTTGGTGTTGATCACCTCAACCTATAGAAACCTATTCGATGCATCAAATAATTGTTATTCAAACACCAAGATACTCTCCCACTTTGAAATCAAGGGCAAAGGGTAGACCAAAGCTCCCCTTTATCTGATTTTCACTATACTGTCCATGCTCCCCCTAAGCACATGCTGAATCTTTAGAAATATTTTCAAATGAATAAGATGACTCTATAACTCAACTGAGTATGACCTTCCTCTCACCAACGACCCATAATTACATCAATCACCCAACCAAGTGGGGATGCATATTTGACTCAACCACCCAACCAAGTGGGATTACATATTTGACAGGACCTCAAAAGTCCATACATGACTAAATATGAAAATTATTACATCATAGGTCTCCACAAGACCTTTACATCAAATGACAGATATGACATTAATAACTGAGACCAAAATATCTTAATAGTAGCATAATTCACTAACCATAATGCCAACAATGCATTCTATTTTGCAAGGCCAATTCTCCCCTTGAACCTGTGATACTTGTTCATTGTCAACAACTCATTCATCAAAGAATCTTCATCAATAAGATAAATATCAATGAGAAAAATATAACTCAAACCATATCAGCAGACTATACCCATCAACACTAGACCAAGAAAAATCAAATCATAGTTTCCAGAAGCATGTTAGAGGTTGAACTTGTTTCTATCGCATTTTTTTTCTATTAGGGAAAAACATATGCAACTATCTACGAAGAAACTTGTGTATATACATGACTATACTTCATGAAACCCACGTATAGAAAGAAACCTTCTGAATTTTCACCTATAAATTGAGAAAAATAAATTAATAGCAAATTGAGGCAAAGATAACTCCCAGTTTCTGTCTAAGATATTCAAATTCTTGTCTTGGAAGAGGTTTAGTAAATATATCAGAAACTTGCTCTTTGGAGGTAGCATACTCCAATTTAACCTTTTGCTCAAGCACTTGTTCTCGAAGAAAGTGATACTTAATAGGAATATGCTTGGTCTTGGAGTGCATAACAGGATTTTTCCAAATACTAATAGCACTTGTGCTATCACATAGGATGGATATGGGTGGAGAACATTTGATTTGTATATCTTGTAATGTTTGCATCATCAAGAGAATTTTTGTGTAACAATATGTAGTCGCCACATATTTCACTTCGCTATAGATAAGGTAATGGAACTTTGTTTCTTTCTGAACCAAGATACCAATCAGGGCCCCCTGTAAAATTCACCTCCACTAGTTCTTTTCCAGTCGTCAACATTTCCAGCCCAATCCACATATGTGTATGCATGAAGGGTAAGATCTACATCTTTAGGATACCATAGACCAAAGCCTTGGGTTCCTTTGAGATATTTTAATATTCGCTTTACTTCCTGAAGATGTGATTTGTTTGGATTGGGTTAGAAACGTCCAACAATCCCAACTGCATGCATGATATCTGGTCTGGTACCTGTTAGATAAAGTAGACTTCCAATCACAAACTTGTACTCTAGTTGGTTTACTATGGGAGAACCATCATTAGAACTGAGGCTACATCCTATCATCATAGGATTACATACAGGTTTGCAATCTTCCATCCCATACTTCTTCAAAATCTTCTTGAAATATTTTGTTTGTGAGATAAACATACCATCTCTTTATTTTTGTCCTTGTAGACCAAGAAAATAGGTTAATTTCCCAAGTAAAGACATTTCAAATTCTGGCTGCATAACAAAAGTAAAGTTTTGACTCATAGATTCTTCATTACTGCCAAATATGATATCATCAACATAAACAACAATAATTAGCAGTTTAGCATCCTCAATTTTTGTGTACAAGTTTTTGTCTATGGATCCTTTTGTGAAACCTTTTTGTTGAAGATATTTGTCAAGATGATAATACCATGCCTGTGGAGCTTGTTTTAGCCCATATAAATCCTTTTTGAGTTTGCATACAAGGTTTTCATAATTCCCCAAAATGAATCCTTTTGGTTGTTCAATATATACTTCTTCTTCTAGATCTCTATTAAGGGACTCAGATTTTACATCCATTTGATAAACTTTGAAATGTCGAAATCTTGATAATGCAAGAAACATTCTTATGGCATACAATCTAGATATTGGTGCAAATGTTTCTTCAAATTATATACCTTCTTGTTGAGCATAACCTTTTCAAACAAGTCTAGCTTTGTTCCTGATGACTTCTCCATTTTCATTCAACTTATTTTTTAATATCCATTTTGTCCCAATAACATTTTTATCATGGGGCCTTGGAACCAATTCCCAAGTATCATTCTTTTCAATTTCATCAAGTTCTTCATTCATGGCCTTAACTCGACATTCATATTTACTAGATTGATTTATATTTTGTGCTTCAATGGTGGATAATAAAGCTAGATAACTAGGAGGTCCTACAAGGGTTCTTATTGTTTGTACCCCAAATTCATTTTCTCCTAAAATTTGAGTTTCTCAATGATTCTTTTGAACATACCTGGACAGAGCCTTTTATTTGTCTGATGTTTCTTTTTTTGCTTCATTAGTTTCTTCTTCTATATCATTGCGATTTTATGTGGGAAAGCATTCATCATCATCATCCTCTTTTGTTGATGTTACCTTTTTGGGATCTGTGCATGCTTAATCAATCACAACATCAATGCATTCAACACTTTTATGAAGTCTCTTATTGTAACATTTGTATCCTTTTCTTCTATATGAGTAACCAAGAAGTATACCTTCATATAATCTAGCTTCAAACTTACCAATATTTTCATCATTACATTTTATGAAACATTTTCTTCCAAAAATTATGAAATGCTTTACAGTGGGAAGCTTACCATACCAAAGTTCATGCAAAGTTTTATCACTATTCACATGAACATGAGCCTTGTTGAGAATATTTAGTCTGGCATGTGCAAATTCACCCCAGAAAGTGTCAGGTGTTCCAGACTCATCAAGCATAGCACGAGCCATTTGTTGAATAGTTATATTCATTCCTTCTGCCATGCCATTTTTTTGAGTTTTAGCTATTGAAAATTTCCTTTCTATGCCATGTTGTTCATAGAAATCAAAGAATTAATCTGATATGTATTCTCCTCCTCGATCAGATCTGGGACAGTTGATTTTTAGATCTAGTTCATTTTCAACTAATGCTTTGAATACTTTAAATTTATCAAATGCTTCATCTTTGTGTTTCAATAAACTGATCCAGCACATTCGAGAAAAGTCATCAATAAATAATATATAATATTGTTCTCCACAAGGTGACTTTTTCCTTACTGGTCCACACAAATTAGTATGTATAAGTTCAAGAGGCTTACTTGCTTATCCTTCTTTGGCATTGAATTGAACTCTGGTTTTCTTACCAAGTTGGCATTACTTACATATGGTAATTTCTGGTACGATGATGTTGGGTAGATCACGAAAAACTTCGACCCTACTTGATTTGATTATTTGAGAGAAGATTAGATGTCCCAACCTTTTGTGCCATAGCCAATTTTCCTTTGCCTTGCCTAGGTAACATTGTTCTTGTCCACCCTTCAATATATATAGATTTCTCGGGGTTCTTGTTCCTTTTATTATGGTCTTTCCTGTGTCAATTTCACGAACCACACATTCTTTTGATCGGAATACCACCTCATTTCCTTGGTCACACATTTGTCTAACACTCAACATGTTATTCTTTAATCCATCAACATACATAACATTAACATATTTAACCTTTTATTTTAGAAAAATAGAATCTTTACCCTTAATGATAGCGAGTCATTTCCAAAAGTGACATTCTTTTCTTTCTCTAAAGCTTTGTATGAAATAAGTTTATCTTTATCACCTATCATGTGTTTTGAGCATCCACTATCAATGTACCATTGATTTTATTGTCCTTTTGCAAACAATGCTCTGCCACAACTTTCAGAATATAACTCCTTCCTTTTCCATACCTTAGAAGTTGTTGATATTTTCTCTTTTTGAGATGTTGGTTGTAATTTAATCCTACATTCAAATTATTCATATCCAAATTTATTGCAAAATGAGTATTCAATTTCATCTTTAAAAGGTGAGAAGTTATTATAAGTTTCTTCTTGAATCCTGTCTCATTCCTTTATTTTCTTGCTTCTCTAGTCATGATGGTTTTGTATGCAAGACATTGAGCAACCTTATGACCAAAATTATCAGACATGAGAAACATTGTCCATTAAAGAATAAATTTGTGTGATCATAAAATCTTCTGGTGTTGTCTACATTTTGACTGGTGCTTATGTTGTTGTTTATCCTTGGATTAAAGTGAACATGGTTTACCTATGGAATTACTTTATTCTTGTACTGAGGAATGAAGCTTTACTAACTGGTTTTTGTTCCATTTAGATAGCTTCTGGGGCTGGTAGAAGACTTTTTTGTTTGAGATGTTTCTCCAGTGCATCCAAGACCTGTCTTCATAAGAGGAGAGCATTGTACATTGATAATTTCATCTAAGGTTTCAGATCCTTTAGCAAATCTAAGATTCAAAGTTTTTATTTTTTCAAGTCCCTTTGTTAGACTTACGACTTCACATTCTAGCTTCTCATTCTGATTTTCCTTTTCTATGAGTTGATACTTCAATGTAGCTATGGCTACTTTTTTTCTAAAGCATCCACAAATTTATCATTAGACTCATTAGTATTTTTATCAAAATCCATGAGTAATTTAAGATCTTGATCAGATTATCCTTCTTCACTATTTGAAATCCATCACTATATTCATGAGTATAATAACTTATTCTATTGTCAGACGACTCCTATTACCTTTTGCAGTATCCTTACCTTTCTCATGGTTGTCTTTATGACTAAATTTGGCAACATAATGACCAACTCTAGCATAAGAAAAACATTTGAAGGGAAGCTCACCTCTAAATCTTTCAGTGCCCAGTTGAAGTTTCTTTACAAATTTCACCTCATCTTCTTTTGACATATATATCTTGATTCCTTTTGTTCTTCCTTTTCTTTTCCTTTAGCATATGATTTAAATGTGGATTCTCTGACTTCTGAATGACCTCCTTTTCTCATTTCAAAACTAGTCAGGATCACGTGAAGTTGAACAACAATAAGAGTCTACAGATCATGTGTCTCTTCAATGGTAGACACTCATGACTCGAATTTAGGAGTTAGAGATCTTAATATTTTCTCCACTAAAGTGGTGTATTTTATTTCTTCACCTAGATTTTTCATGTGATTTACAATCTCATATATACGCAAAAAGAAACTAGCAATAGTTTCACCATTATACATTCTGAGAGTTTCGTATTGAATTATGAGAGTTTGGAGTTTAGCACTTTTTACCTTAGTATTTCCTTCATATATTTGAATTATTTTTTGCATATTTATTTTGTTGTATTTAACTCCATAACTTTGACAAATTTTTATTTTGTCAAACTTCCCAATAATGCATTGACAAATTTGGCATTGGTTTCGTGCATCTTCTTTTCTGCTACATCTGTGGGAACTGTGGTTCCATATTGGTAACCTCCTTCCACAATTTCCCAAACATCTTCTCCAAGGGACTGAAGATAGGATTTGGTTCTTGTCTTCCAATATATTAAATTATTTCCATTGGAGAGTGGTGGTTTGATAGATGTCGTTCCATCTTGATTGCTCATCTTGGGAGATATTCCTTCAAGCGATCAAGATTATTTTGAAGGAACTACTCTGATTCTAATTGTTGGGAAAGATACTTAGGCGGGGGGGTGAATCAGTATTTTAAAAAATCACAATAATAATTTTATTTTTTGAAATATACATGCGACTTCACTAAACCCAACTCACGTATGTACGTGATTGTTGTAAAAGAAACTAGCATATGCTTAGTAAACTTGTAAAACAACTAATTCTTTATCTGTTAAAATTAAACCAGAATGTAAGAGATTTATCAGACAATCGATAAGCAATAAGCAGGTGCAGTAACTGCAAAATAAAGTATCACACATAAGCAACACACATGAACACCATGATTTAAGGTGGAAGCCCAATGTGAGAGAAAACCATTGTTATTGTTGTCTCAGTCTTCAAACTTTTTAATATCAAAAACTTCTTACATTATTGTATTGGTGCAGACTCATGCCACTACGCAAGCATCTACCTGCTAAAGGCTACAACCTTCACTTGTTCTCCAGCCCCTATTGGAAGGGATCTCCAACCCCCTGATCTGATTACCAGCTACTACTGGAAGGAAGCTTCGACTTCCTCACTGAAGACTCCAATCCTCAGCAACATCCGTGGACCATGTTTCATAAATTTTCACATTCAATCCACCTAATTTAATACATAACAACTTGTAGATCAACTGAAGCAAACACCAAATTAATTCAAACAGAATAGTGAGATCATTGTAATCAAAACACAGAACTGAACTTGGAATATTGCATCAACACACAGAATCAACTGGAACCCTGATCATTCATATGCCAACATGTATAAACTACTTCACTTAAGCCAACCTACATGTATACACGCTTTTCTGTAGAGAAACATGCGTGTATATGTGCTTTTCTGTAGAGTAACCTACATGCAGATCTCAATATACTAAAAACTTGTAATTCTGAATCACACATAGAGTTGACCAGAGTTATTATGAAATATTTTGTTAGCTTACAGAACCTTCATATGATTAGCAACATCAATGATCTTTTCAACCAATCAACATGTAACCAAATTGAACTTCATCATTCAATCAGCTCTACTTCAGACATTATCACTCAACTCATATCAATAGGAGGATATTATTGACAAAAACAAAGACACAACAACATTGATTAGGTTGATCAATCAGTTATGAACATAAACCCTTCCTTTATATATGTGACTTTGAAGAAATGAACCCACGTGTATACGTGACTTCATCGAGACCAACCCGCATATAGATCTACAAATTTTGACCTATAATTGTGACCTCTTCAAAGCATCAGAAAGACCCAGATCATAATATTCAGAGATAAAAACATGTGTCAATACTTAGATCTCGTCAATCCATGAGTTGATCATACAATGGAAAGTCATTTCAGGTCTCATGATTCTAATCCATCATTGTATTCATCAGTTCAATAATTATTTCAGATCTTTGTTTCAATTATGACCCTTACAATGCAAATATACTTTAGATTAAATTATTCATCAAAAACCCTTTCACTTGCACACCCTACACACTTTGATCTTCACCACTTTATATAGTTTATGCTTTTTCAATACCACAGTTCAAAACTATACTCCAACCAATGGTTTTCTTAGATGGGATCAAAACAACTGTTGTTAGGCTCAATACCACAGGGAAATACCATTGCAAGTATGCTTGGTATTTAGAATACCATTGTGCAGAAACTGTACGTGCCTTTACTTCTTTAAACTCGTGTGTATACATGACTTGGCCTTGACGAACCCGCGTATAGATCTTCAAATATTCATCTTTATCAAACTTGTAATTCTGATTCGTAAACCTTTGTCCCATCAATCTGTTATTTTGTTCCATCACTCTGTCACCTCTAAACTGACCCGTGGAATCATCTAGTAACCATATACTTGTTCTCTTATAAGTGAATTGCCAGCAAGGACAACATATGCATCATAATACCAACATCCTTAAATACTAGAAAAATTTGTTAGACTATCTTGCAACAACAACATGAAAATTTTAAAATATCTCAAAAAACTCATATTTACTTTCAAAGGGTAGGCCCAAACCTTCTTGGATGCATCATCTATGAAGGTTACAAAATATGAGGCACCTCCTAAAAACTTAACATTCACTATCCCAAACACATCGACATGTATTAATTCTAATAAATTTGTTTTTCTTTCATGGTCACCTCTAGTAAAAGAAACTATCCATTTCCTACCATAAATATAATGCTTACAAAGATCAAGTTCATAGGATTTCAAACTTGGAAGTAGATTTTTATGGACAGGAATTTTTAGGATTTTTTCACTCATGTGCCTGAAGTACTTATGCAATAACTCCTATGAGTTTCCTTCTTTTGCAACAACAATTGCATCTAATATCTCTATTTTTTCCCTCATTGTGTAAAAGTTCTTGTCTTGAATCCTTTAGCCATGACCAATGACCCTTTACTAATTTTCCAACCAGCTTTCCCAAAGTTTGTGGAGCATCATTCATTATCTAATCATTCCATAGATATAAAACTCATACACATCTCTAGGACATTCCTAACCTATTTCAACAAAATACCTTGTCCATTGTTGTCTTGATTTGGAGATCTCCCACTCGAACAACATTACAAAAATGATTATTTCCTAAATGTACTCTACCATGATCACCCACTTCATATGTAATAAAATTATTTTTGCATGGGGTCACATGGCAAGATGCATTAGATTCAAGTATTCAATCAATGCTACTATTTGAAGTATATAAACATGCTTCTTCTATTGAAGCAATAAATAAGACATCACTTTCATAAGCTACAACAATGGTCACACCTTCATTTGTGTTGTTTGATTTCTGTTCTTTCTATTCCTTCTATTCCTTCTTCGAAAACCAACAATCCCTTTTCTTATGTCCTATTTTTCCACAATAAAAACAAATAAGTCTTTTCGTTCTTTATTTTGATTTACCTCTTGATTTTAAATGCCCCTATCTACTACGATCAACTTTCCTTCCATGATCTACTATGGATAGAGCTTCTCCTCCCTAGTTTTTCACAATTGATTTGTGTTGTAGCTCCTAATTCATTAAACTACTACTAGCATCATCAAACTTCAACATCCCTACAAGTGTTGAAGTGCTCATAGCTACTATCAAATTATCTTAGTTATCTGACATGGAGCACATAAGTAGGATGTCTTTTATTTCATCATCCAAAACAATTTTGATAGAGGAAAGATGATAGGTAATTATATTAGATTCATTTAAATTCTTTGCAACTCAAACACCATTCTTCAACTTGACGTTATATAACTTCTTCATGAAGAAAACCTTGTTTGATGTTGTGGTTTTCTCATAAAAATCATGCAACTTTTTCCATAGCCCTTTTGTTGTCTTCTCACCCATTACATTAAAGTAGACATTCCTTGCTAGGTATTCCTAAATTATAGTAATAACCTTCCTATCCAATGACTTTCAATCTTCATGTGTCAATGTTGGGGGTTTCTTTTCCATTCCTTCAATCGGAAATTATTGATTATTTAGAATCAATATATCCTCCATTTGTGATTTCCATAGGGAAAAATTGGCCCCATTCAACTTCTCCATGTCACTTATTGTAGTAGTCTCCATACTACTAAACAAACCTAGCTTACACCATTAACAATAAGGGCATGTGGCTATGATACCAATTGTTAATAAAAAGACAACTTAAATAAATAAATAAATAAAATGAATACAAATAAAACAAGCTAACTCATAAAACTCACTCTACAAGAGACTTGATTCACGTGGAAAACCTTTTTGGGAAAAACCATAGGGAAAAGATGAGAGCTTTTATTAAAATAATAATAGATTCATTGCATTCACTATGTTTTCACTCACATCCCTATGTTATACATGTAAAAATAAACTTTATTACAATACCATGGACCAATACCATGGGTTACAAATAGCGTGGGTGCAGAAAACACACTTGACTCCTTTTATAATATTCCAAATGCATGAAGAAGTAAAAATAATTTATATTTTATTTTATCTTTATTTGGTTTCACACCTAATATAGTGTAAAGTAAGAATACAACTTTACCATGGAAATCAACATAGAAGCGATGCATTTGTATAGAGACTTTAGTTTGGCACTAGATATAAATGTCATTGACTTATAGTTGTGAAGATCTTTGCAATGATAGAGTGAATTTCCTATTGAACTACATGTTGATAAGTTGGGAAAATCCATGATTGTAGTGAGGGCCTATAACTCGTAAACTCTTAGTATAGCTTCTATGGCATAGAAAATATTTATAAGTCACATAATTGGAGTTGGTGCTTTGCATAAGATTATGTTGGGAGTCAAACAAGTGGGGCTTGATCATTATATTATAATGTAAGAGTTGTGGTTATGTAGTATGCCATCATTGCAACAACTAGAGAAAATGAACATTATTGATTGATCATAATGATGAAAGATGAATAACGTTAAGTTGGAAGATAGACCTAAAATATGTTTTTAGACAAGTGGTAGTTATTGAAGCCTTTGATGAGTCATAGAGAGGCCTCTTGCACCACCATATTTCAAAGATATAGAATAAAGGGACCACCACATAAAATAAAGAGGCCATGTTGTCAGCAAGCTTGTCTTGTCCAACCCACTTACGTGGAAATATCATGTGAAGGAGCATTTCTGCTGCAAGTATTTATATTTGTCACGTGAAGGAAGATCCTTATTTTTTGTTTGTTAAATAGAGAAGCATAAGGAGACTTGATAGTCCACCCATGAGAGTTTCGTGTAACCTATGTGGAGGAGAACACATTGAAGGCTAGAATCTTAGACTATGGCAAGAAATCCCATCAGCCTGACTTTATTATTGTTGAACTTGTGAACTTGTGGAATTTTCTATTAAGAGCATGTCCATGGAAGGTAAATTGTCAAAGAATGAAGGGTAAAAAGACCCTCAGAGCTAGAGTTCACAATCGAGCTACTTTTCAATTGTCATTGATGTATGAAAATTGGTTCAAGAGAGTTGCATGGCCATTTACGTGGTAGAAGAGAAGCAATGTTTTGTTGAAGATGCATTAAATGGTTCTTTCGTGTAGAAAATGATGAGGTTGTTGTCCAAGAGGATGATGGCAAAATTGATGCTATAAAATATTATGAGTTTTAAAATGATTAGATCAAGATTGTAGAGGTTAAAGGTTCTTGTTGTTGCATTTAATTTCAGAATTATTTCTATTTACGTTATAAAAGAAAAGCTATAAAACCAGACATGGAATTCAGAGCACTACAAGTTTCATATTCCCCGTTTTTTTATGGTTTAATAAATCCCAAAGGAATAAACTATACACATCAGATAACAATTGATCAATTTGGTATGGTCTTGATAATAGTCAAAGTGTATGGAAAACAAAAGAATGACCCAAATCAAAGCTAGTGAGGATGATAGATTGTTATGTTGGCTGAGTTTAACATAAATGATACAAGTAACATGGATAAAGTATCGAGAGATAGAGTGTAATTTGGAAAAGTTTGGTAAGAAGGGTAAAACGCACTTTTTGACCTTTTGAAAATTGATTGAATGGTTGTTTGAAATAATGTGTGTTAAGGCATGAGTTGAACTCAATATGTTCTTACTTGATATTGGTTCATGAAAAATATGTAATGTACGTAGTATGAGTTTCTATTCAAGGTCATAATTAACCAAGCTAGAAGTTGAAATGATGTGAATATTCAAGAGTGAAGTCAAGTATGCAAAATCATTAAGTTTACAAGTTGATAAATCCAAAGTGAATGTGATTTGAAAGATACAGTTATGTAATGAAGTAATTCAAATCAAGTTTGAAATAATTTGGTGTCAACTTAAAGCTTGAGTCATGAGCAATTCATTGTTGTGAAAGACTGCACTATTATTCTTACTTGACACCGTAACAAATTATAGTTTAGAGTCTAGTTTCAAACTAAAAAGTTTAAGTGAAGTTAAAGTTATCTCAACATCAAAAGTAAGTCATCTCAAATCAAGGCACTAGTGCATAAGTTATGTTTGAAAAGACAAAATCATAGGTGTCTTGTTGGATGCCAAATTCATAGGTGTCTTGTTGGATTTTGATTAACTCCAACAAGAAACAAATTTGTATGCATGTAATTATAGGTGTAAAGAAAGAAGAAGATGAATGGACAAAGATAATTCACTAGAAGAAGGATGAAATAAATTAATGTAGAAAAAAAAGAATGCAGACTTCATGAAGACAACTAAAAGAGAAAAACATAATTGTGATAGAAAATCATACAACATAGAAACTATAGTAGATAAAACAAGAACAACTTCCAATTGCAATTGGGTAGAAGTTGCTGAAATAGTTCCATAGTTGTGATTGTGGGTAGTATTGTTAGAAGTGATTAAGTGCAAAATCCTAGAGGATCATAGGAATATTGGAAGGTTTTAGAGGAAAGAACCAAAATTACCAAAAGACAAGGCTTAGAGAATAAGAATGGTGTGGTATTATGTAGCAAGGTAAACTAGACTAATTACTATAGAGGCTATTTGCAGCACATAGTGAGCATGGAAAAGCTCACGGAAGGAGAAAGAAAGATGACTAGGAATAGTCAAGTAAAGGCTTCAAAAGGAAGACACAACAAAGTGAAATAATACAAACTCCATGAGAAAAGAAGATGACAAAGATAGTTGAAGATGATGGACTCTTATGCATGAACAAAGGAGAAAGAAGCAAGAAAAGACAAAGACAAGGATGAAGGAACAACAAAAGAAAGAAGAAATAGAAGACAAACACAAGTAAGAAATGAAAGGGTAATGGGTAAAGAAGAAAGTAAAGCATGATATAAATAAAAATAATATTTCAAGCGTACAATCCCTTAGAAACGGTCCTTGGAAAAAGTAAATTAATTATGATCTTGGTCATAAACTGTAAACTTTTGGAATTGTATGTACCTAAATCAATATTGACGAGGAAAATATACTTCCATAATGTTGGTGGTAATATAGAAACCACTTTGTAATGAGTGGTTTGTGGACAACTAGAAACTAATTTTCATCATGTATTGGTAAAGATGTAGAGTCATTCACATAAGCTCGACATGGGTAGAATTGTTGAGTTGAGGTAGTTCATACCTAGTAAAATTATGTGTCTTAGTAAGGAGGCAACTATTCAGATGTCAAGTCATGAAAAAGAGGCTTACTCAAGGGTAATGACCACTAAGGATATCATGCAGTAGAGCAAAATATGAGGAAACAAATTGTGAGATTAAGATGACACATGGACAAGAGTCCATGAAGAATTTTCTTCCTTGGTAATCTAATGCAAGAGCATCGATAGCACAATTATGAATAAGCCAAAAGCATAGGAGAATGAGGATGAGGAAAATAGTGTTGGTGATGTGGGGGGAGTAATAGGTACATATATGTAGAGTCATGATGGAAGATTGGTTGATAAACCAAGTATGAAAAGGAGTTTCTTAAAGAACTTGCGGATACTACCATTAGAAACCCATGTATTATAGTGGATGGTGACTTTTTTATGTAGACTTTAAGTTATGTTTATGCTCACAGGTAAAAGATGGAAGGTTGGGAAATCGAGATTGAAGACCAAAGATAGTGGAAAGCCAAAGATGAAGAGAAAGTGTGATGAAGGTACAAAATCTCAAAGAGAGAAAAAACCAATTTAATGAAGATTTCTCATTAAAAAAGGGAAATTCATATTTGTAATTTTTAATGAATAATATGACACTACTACATAAAGGGGGGTTTTAAGACAATTTTTGGGTAAATTGTCTTAACTTGAGACAAAAAAAAAAAACTTGTGTACTGTCTTAAATATTGTCTTTAAGCGGGTGTCTCAAAAATTATTGTCTTAAAGATTATTGCCTTAAAAAATATTGTCTTAAAGATTATTGTGTTAAAAAATTGTCTCTATAAAGGCAATGTATAACACAAGCATTATTGTCTCTTAGGAGACAATTTCATTTTTGTCTCTCTCGAGACAATTTCATTTTTGTCTCTCTAGAGACAACACTCAAATTAGAGACAATATGTCTTTAATACTAGCTATTGTCTCTCTAGAGACAATAAAATTTTTATTTAAAGATCACTTTTGTCTCTTTAGAGACAATATAAAACAATGAATCCAAAAATATCCCACCATTGAAATAAATCAATATAAAAAACATTTAATTAAAAACAAACTACAAAATCGTTGATTAATTCATGTTAGCACACAGTGGAATCGAACCACCAACCTCCTGCTTGTACGGCAGGGGCTCTTCCACTGAGCTAGCACACTTTAAAGAATTACGTGAAGAGTTATGGCAATCCTGAAAACTACATTTATAGCCATTGATTAACACAACAACGAACCAAAAGAAAAAAACAAAACAAAACAAAAAAACTGACACATGATTTATAATCTTTATAAAATATTTACAAATAGGTCCTGAGAAAGGTGCAAGGGTTTTTGTTGTTTGGGTTTTGCAAGCCCATGCTTCCTTAAAACATGATGCTTGATGTGATGTTGCAAGAAATTCAGCATCCATGCATACAAGCGATAGCAAAATTTTATTATAATTCTACCCAAACAATGGAGATGCCGACAAAGAGAGGCTAGATCTTTATATGTCAAGGATCATTGCTACTTGATACTCACCGAGCAATTCTCACCAAAAATGTCATCTCTTCAGTATGTAGTCAAGAGGCTTGTAAGGTCCCTTAAAACAATGGAGAAACCAAAAATAAATTCTACAATTTCTATTATTTGCAAACATCGAGGACATTTTCTACTCGTACAACAATCCATCCCAAATGTTAGATATTTTCAGTATCAGTAGTGAGAAGGTTTGTAAGGTCCCTCAACAATAACATTGATATACTCTGCCTAATCAATTGAAAGATTTGTTAGCTTGGCACCGAACTTGGTAAAGTGCAGAGCAACCACCTTCCCATCTAGATGCTTAGGCATCACATAGACCTTCTTCTCATACTTCCCTAATTTCTTCTCATTCCAGAGCTCTAACTGAGCAATGACCTGCAGCAAAAAGTAGAGATTATGCACCATCTATGCAACATCCACCTATGTAGCAGTGGATCATAAGCAACAATATAATCAACGGATTGGTATTCGTGAGCAATCTGCTATGTGCATGCAATGGTTGCATGGCCTTAGAAATATTTACTTGGTTTGTAAAGGAGAAGGACATGTCAAAACTTGGGTGGCCAGTTGCATAACCGAAGTTCATCAGAAGTCCCTCTGCAAGAACAATGATGCCACAGTTGGTGTCATGGAACACCCACCTATCAATCTGGAGCTTGATGGTAATCTTCTTAACACCAGGGAAAGTTTCAAGGCTTTTAATATCAATCTTGTTGTCAAAGTGACCGATGTTACAAACAATGGAATTGTTCTTCATCTCCTTCATGTGATCTACCATGATGATGTCCTTGTTCCCAGTTGTTGTCACAAAGATATCAGTTGTGCTAACTACATCCTCAAGGGTTAGAACAGGAAGGCCTTTTATAAGCACTTGCAGGGCACATATAGGATCAATCTCTATAACAATGATCCTAGCTCTAGCGACTTTCAAGGTTGTAGCACAACCCTTGCCAACATCACCAAACCCACAAACTACAGTAACCTTACCAACAATCATGACATTTGTGGCTCTCATAAGACTATCTGGGAGAGAGTGCCTACATCCATACAAGTTGTCAAACTGCAAAAGAAGAAAGAGAATCAAAATCAACACAAACTGCATCTCAAATAGAAATTTTTTGAAGAAAAAAAGATCTAAGAAATCTAGCCCTGGATCTATAATTCACAATAATTCAAAACTTCAATACAAGTCCAATTAGCTTATAAAACCTTAGCTAATATTAACCCATCATAACTAGATAATTGAATATATGTAAAGGTCCTTGATTCTAAATATGAAGATGCTTCTACACCCACCATCAACTCACATTGATTCAACACCTTGAAAATTGAATTTTTTTTTAATGTAGTGGAAACTAGTGAACCCTAAAATGTAATGCAATGCAAGCTAACTATACCAAAAGCATCATGATGTGATCTCAATGACACCAAAGAATCAAGGAAACTAACAAGAGTAGTGCAACTCATAAAATCATCAATGAGACCAAAATGCCCTCAAGGCCATATTAGGTCCAGCATCAAGAAGTTGGTATCACATGGTTAAGATTAGCATTAAGATTAAGATACTTACTAATGCTCTAAATAGATATAATATAATACTATCGAAACTGATAAGTAGCAATCTGAAATTTACCATATTATACTATAAATATGTATAACTATTTGATGATGAGATCCTAAATGCTTTAAAACAACCACAAAACTCATTGCTAGAACCAAAAACAGAACATCTAATCAAGATTCCACATCTCAAACACCCTGACAAGATCTAAACAACAACAAAAAGGTGTGAGTTCAAAAGAAATAAGAACAAATTTCAAATCCAAACCACAACACGTAGACAAGATCCTACTTCAAAGCACCTTGACTAGATCTCAAAAATCATGCATCTACTTGAAAACATCTATTAAAAACAGTGAGCGACAAAGAAGTGAAGAAAGAATCCAAATCCAAATCACAACATATAAGCAAGATCCCATTTCAAAAACTCTAGATGACATCTCAACATCCCCACCACGCCCACCTGAAAACATCTATTAAAAAACAACAGAATGTTTATGAAAAAGCACAGAGAGCATGGCTATGACAATAATTGGTGAAATTGGACACTGTTATGACATGCATGACCCATTCCACCATATGTTTCATGAGTTTTAATGTAACGGGGCTAGCTATAGGGAATGGGTATTTCTGGCAAATAGATATGGATCATACGCAACAATATAATCAAGGGATTGGTATGCCTATGAAATCTAGTATGTACAAGCAATGGTTGTAGGGCATTAGAAATATTTACCTGGTTTGTAAAGGAACAAGACATGACAAAACTTGGGTGGCCAGTTGCACAACCCAAGTTCATCAGACGTCCCTCTGCAAGAACAATGATGCCACTGTTGGTTTCAACGAACACCCACCTATCAGTATGAGGCTTGATGGTAATCTTCTTAACATGAGGGAAAGTTTCAAGGCCTATCATTTGTAAATAAAGGGTACTTGCAAGAGTTGATGTCAATATAGGAGGGTTTCTATTAATGGCCATACAAGAAAACAAGTCAGAAAGATTTTAATCTATATTTGAAAAATAGAAAGCAATTCTGCTAGATATCAGAGAATATATAAAACCATAAATGCAGGCTTTGCAAAATTAGTTTTACTGTGAGAGATTATAGAAACTTCAAATGTAAAAATAAAATGTCCAAATAACTATTCTAATTTGACATTCATAATGTAAAATTCAGAGTATCTTACATTGCACTCAGGCTCACCAAACCTCTTTGGTAGTGGAACGGAAACATGTTTGACCTACAAAATAAAGAGCATATAAATTCTATTAAATTATACTATGCACACTTCTTATTATGATTATTAAGTCTCATCATTTTATCCCTACTAAAGGAAGTTCTCCCAACTTATGTTGATGGTACATTCTTTCCAACAAAGGGAGTAGATGTTATTGATGGCTACTAGTTGCCCCAATGGGTTTGGACCCATTAGTGAGGAATGGTGAGCTTTTCAATAATGACCAATGTTCAATTCCCATGAGAGCATTTGGCCCTTGAGATTACTATGGGAGAACCTAAAGTTAGTGGTCAAATGTGTGAAGCTTGCACTGCACTAACCCTATAAGGAGATCAAAGCCAACACTCTTGCCATCCTTAAGACTAGACACTAACCGTTTTGGCTACAACCAAAATTTCATCCCTAAGAGTTAGCTCAATTGAACCATATGCCCAAGGCATGTTGCTAATGAGGATACTATAGGTCACAAGTTCAAATCCAATAAGAGCCCCTTGGGATTACCAACCACCATTATGGCTGGCAGTTCAGATGCCCTCTGCTGGTTGGTATAAATGCAAGATTTACACCAGCATTTAATTTGTCAATCCAAGTAAGTAAACTTAGAGGCATAGCACAATATATGTCGGAATACGACCTGGGTGTATCTTAGGTTATGTGGAAGTGTTTAAACACCATTTTGAACAAAAACCTCTTTCATATTTCCCTACAGATGTGTCTATGTATGAAAGCCCCAAATTAGTGCAGGTATGTTGGTGGAGGCATATTGGTGCAAGCAGAGCTGGTGCAGGCACAATTGGTATAGGAACTGCTACTATAGGAATGTTAGCACCTACCACAAACGACCCTGACATTAGTGACATTTTCATATTAAATTAACAAAACAAGAAGAGTTCATATATTAACAACTGTCAGCTCTAAATGCATCTAAATGATAACTTAATAATGCGTAAAATGAATAATAATGATTATAGACACTTAGTACAGGCATTAAATTATTCAGGTAAATCATGAAAATTTGGACAAAATGGAGGCTCAACACTCCCCACGCTAACCTTCTTGCATGTCCTCATGCCAGCCAAACCATAAGGTTATAAAATCATGGAAGAAGGTAAGGGGAATGTTTAAATATCATACTATGCTTCCCAATAAAAGTGTGAGCAAAACTCTTCGCAAGGAAATATTAAGATATCATGGTATGTCATCATTTAAAGCATTCATCAAGTCTACAACATTATTATTACTGTGCCAACTAAAACCATGTTACAGTCTTGATTGAGATATCAATTGCCGAAATTGTAAAATTTCAATGTAACATATCAGGTATAGGAAAACAATGCTTTGTACCAAACATTATGGAAAAAGTGTACTACGCCTTTATGATAGACATCACATACCTGTTGTCCTATTTCAAATGAATTCTTGTCATATATTTTAGAGCTCTTATTCCCGTCCAGGCTCTTATTAACAATCATGATAAAAAAAATAATTCTTTGTTGAGTACCTAGGTCACATAGTGCTTATTTATAGGAAACCATAATCAATAAACATTGTTTTCCATCAACACCTAGTGAGTAATCATCACTGATTAATTCATCACTCTAAATACCATAAAAATTAAGTGAGTTATGATACCAAAAAGGGAGATAAAAATAGAGCAAAATGACACCTTCCTAGACCAATCAACAAATTGAACACTCTAAATTTTGTTGTAATCCGGATGCAAAAAAATGAATTTCTTATTTACCCAAACTTTTAATGAACCTCTTAAATTAATGCCTATGATCTAGACACAGATTCAGTGACATATTAATCAATGCAAGATTGATCTAGAGTTATTTGGTAAATGGACACCACTATAGGGATGAGTGTGTATCCTTAACATAATGGCTCGTCTACCCTTTATTGTGATGATAAGGTAGTGTAATGCATCTTTAAAATAATGACCATCCGTAAGGAAGCTTTTGTAAGCAAACTACAAGAAACGCATGGGGTCTCACATGTCAATCCAAATCTATGGATAGAACGTTTGAGAAAAGTCCCTCATAAAGTTTGTGTATCAATTTAAAATGGTGGGAAATAGTTGTCAACAACACATTTGTAATATGGGCCAAACATACTCAAGATGCAAGTTAGATGTTGTTTAGGGTTTCACTGATGAGTGTTCAAATCTCTAACAAAAATTCATGGCCGCAAAAACAATGCACTTCCTCCTTCGAGGATAGAATATTTGGACAAGCCAAGTAGCAGCTAGAAATGCGAGGCACATGAAAGGACAATCATTAGCAACAAAAAATGCAAGCGAAGAGAAGGGTATCACAACAAATGGAGAAAAAAGTAATCATAAAAAGAATGAAGCCAACAATTTGAGAGGTGGGTACTTAATCAACCCATCTAAAGGCACATCCACATCCACATCAAATAGGATTTTTTTGTTTTTTAAAAGAAAAAACATCAGTCTATTATATTATAACCATGTTGTTATTATATTATAACCATGTTGTTTATACATAGCAGATTAACTATTCTCACCATCTGATATGGCTGTCAACAAGAAAAAAATTAGTACAAGACCAAAATATAGCATATCTAAAGCCTATTCAAAATAAGAAAAAGCACAAATGTCGAAAACTAAATACATGTTAATTATACAAAAACCAAAAAGAACTTAATATATCAAACCAAATGCAGTCAGGAATGTTGTCGTGGATTTTATGGTTCTGGCAGATGATCCTCCATTATGAGAAAGCTTATGTAATGTGTATTCTCCCAATCTAATGCAGAATGTCATTCAGGAAAGAAAAATATATTATCACTATGGGATGATATCTATGACCCACTTTTCAAAGGGCATCTGCAACACCATTTTTCTCTCTATATATGTGACAAGTTCACACACTTAAAAATTTCCACCAAATTTTTGATACTTCTCATCTAATTGGAAAGCATTGGTGGCTTAAAGTTTGATCACTCCTTAATACATTTGATGGCCATTACAGAATCACGAAATAACTCCAATGTGCTTATGAATAACCATCTTACACAGTAAAGGACCCCCCAAAGTGAAAGGATCTCCACCCAGGTGTTGGAACCTATCCCATTGTTCCAACATAAGTGATAATATTGATTAGGCTTTATAACTATGTAAGTGCCACTACCACAAGCATACTTACTTGATGCCCATTAAAGAAACCCATAAGAAACTTGCACCATAAATCTATGTGATGGATATTTCTCAAATGTCTCTTGATTACCACAGACCCTAATTCTTTAAAATAGGGAACTATCCCATACATATGTAATTGATGTTAAAAGTGTTATTTTCAAATATCCGAGCATTCCTATTTCTCCATATACCCCAAAATATGTAAAGGGGTAAAGTACGGAATTCTTCATACCCAATCATCCAATCCTGCAAACACGCCTCAATTGAAGATGAATTCTAGTCAGTAAATATATTTAAGATATGTAAAACACCATACCGGATGGAAACCACAAATGATCAATTGAAGGAATATATATTACACATCTTCAACTACCACCTTGCAATGAACACATATGCTAGGACCACAAAATCCACGATGATGAAAATTGTCCCATGTCAAGATTTTGCTTTTCCAAGTCAACCACCCAAAGCATTTTAGTTTTAGTGGGATATTCCACTTCCACAGTTTGCAAAACCACATATAGACCACAAGAGGTGGATGTGTGTTTATGATATGCCTATAGGTCTTAGCAACCGAGATATATCCTTGTAGATTTTTTCCATCCGTCATGAACTTGTCATATTTATTATCATCAATAAATTCATGGGTATATGGTCTTTTAAGAAGTTATTCATCTAATGGATTACCATATAAGGTGAAAACCAAAAAGTCGACGGACTTGAAATTAGGTTCTAAGAGTTTATTTACAGTGATCATTGTAAGAATAAGGGATAAATATGCATGTTTGATGAGGGCCTTTACTTCTTCAACTCAACTACACTTGAATTGTTTGGTGGATAAATTAATACTAAACAAGGATTACATCTCAATTGTACTCTCTACTGCTAAAGTACTAGGAAGAAGAAACCTTAATCAGCACTAGGAATATACTAGGTACCTATGTCAAGGTATCAAAGGTCGTAAGAATTGGTAAGTACACCTCCTATGTTAGAATCTAAATTTATGTGAATGTATTAAGGGATATTTTGGAATCAATTTTTATTAGCTTTCAAGACTCTAAATGCGTATAAACCATATGCCAGGATCATTGTTGTTTTTCCATGATACTGGTGTCTAGGATAGAATCTTAAATCACTAACAATACTAAACCAAGTATCACAATGAGTCTACTTTTCAGAACAGAATATAAACAATAGTAAATATACTAGTGCACAAAATATACACAACTTTTTACAAATTTTGTACAATAAACCAACTTTGTTATATTAATCCAACTGAATAATATAATCATTTAGGGATCATGTACGAGGGATAATGCCCTTGAAATATCCACTAGTAAAAGAATACAAAACTGAGGCTTAGTGTCAAACCATTGAAAACCAATCTACCCCAAACAAGATACTCTGACCAACTAGCTAATGTAGTGTGCTCTCTCAACTCCTCCCAATCATACCTTGTACCTTCTCGGTCCTTCAACTCCTTGTCTGCAACACTACTTTTATTAATTATTGAAGTCCATCTGGCCATTGAATCTCGGTTATCCAATCTTCTCACTAGTTGTGCCTTATTCCATCAAGGGCACAACTCTATTTGTGAACAACTCACAAATTCCCATTGTTTCACCTCATCCACTTAGGGACTTTAGCCCACTATAGTCTTCATGTGGTACTCCAATGAAGACTAACATAGGGCATGGAGAGATGCCACCTATCACTACAAGATACCCTTCTCTCACAATGAACATAGGCTAGGAGGATTTCCCATCTTCTATTGTAAATTTCCTTCTCCACACATCAAGTATAGGGCTACGCAATTGCTCCTTTGGCTGATCAAGCCTTGATTTCAAAAACTGCCAGCCTAGCAACTACCTTTTTCCATCAAAGTGCTCCACACCATGCTCCAACATGGGCACTATCATGATGCCCTCCAATAGACCATAAATTCCCAATCCATTGTCCACACATGGTTCACTCTCACACTATCCTCCAACAGAACAAAATTGGCCAATCCTTATAGTAGCATATGCAATCTAGTTAGGGCACCAAAACACTAGGATCACCCTTGCTCTTGGCTGCTAAAAGTCTCCCACAAATAGTCCAACCTAGACCCACATCCATCTAGCAAAACAAATCATCTCAATACATCATCAAAAATACCTCTAGGTTGATGTGACATTATTGTAGGGTTTTGTTGTTGGTTAGAGTATCTAACCATCCACATTAACCCTTGCTCTAAGCATCAAGACCCTTATCTCAACTGTGACTTCCCCCCACAAGGTCACCGCTCCTATAAGCTCATTGTTCTAAGCTAGTACCAACCCTAAACAAGCCCTATGACCCCTCTCTTCCCTAGGTAAGGGCTCCATTCCTTCTCGAGCAGCCTATACAAGCCTACAACCTCCTTTTCTAAGGTATTTCCACACATAAATGTCACCATAACTTGCCCAAAAATCATGTTAACAAAGAGGATGCCCTTCTACAACTATCAGACTTGGAATACTTACAAAAGGGACATCAAACAATCCTCTAATCCATGTGATCTAGCTTCCAATCCTTGCAGCCTCCTCAATAAAGATAAACCATGCCAAAATTATCATTAAAAAAACCCATTCTTGATCCAAACTCTTCGGCCTTTCTATAGATTAAATCGGTTCCAAGGAATAGACACAAAGATGCCATACATGCTCTCTTTTACTTCGATTTGATATACCTCTAATATGCGGCCGAAAAATAGATGTATACTCTTGATTTTCTTCCTTAGATGTGTATAAAATGAGGTCTAACTCACCTATTTTTATACAAGTCTTTAGGGAAATGTAAGTCCATCAGAGGGTCACCTCATGTCAAGGCTGACTTGACTTCTCTAGACAATTTCCCACACTTCAATTTGAAAATTCATATCTTCACTTCTACAACTCGAATTCGAGTGATTTTTGTTGTATTCAGTTAATGTCAAAGTCCTCTATCAGCTCAAATCATCAAATAAATAAATATTTTAACATATTCACACCCACAAGGGTGAAAAGTTCGAAGGCTTAGGTTTTAAACCCACAAGCCACATTTGTGTGCCAACTCCTCCACAACCCGCAATCCTAGGGTTTGGAGTACCTCTGAAACTACAAATATCAACATTACCTCTTAGCGAGGGTGGTAATTCCAACACTAGTAAGTCTCCGTCAAAATCACTGACAACGCTAACCCATCTGGCATCCATCGCGGCAAAATAGTATGTAGAGTGAACCATGCAATCTTGGTAGTGCCTCTCCCTCATCACATCTGAACCTAAAGATTAAAAACCTCTATAAGGTTTCTCCCTTTGAATTTAGACTCCCTCTCATCCTACATGATCTCCTTTGGCTCAGTCCTGCAAGCACCCATCCTCCTAGATCAAATACCACTCTTTCAAATACCTCCAATATTGTATGTGCAACATTATGATTTGATGAAGACTCTAGCCTAGCAATATCCAGTCCATCACATGAATCCATCTCGATCATCCTGATCTCTTCCATGCTAAAGCAATCCTCAAGTTGTCCCAACCATCCATGATAAGTCATATGAATTCAACGATCAAAAACTTTCCCGACAACAAATTGTTGTTCACCGAGCTCACCACCAATCCAACAGAACTCCCAACCAATCTCACTGCCAAGCTAGTCAATACCACATCTCCATGTCTTTTTTTTTAATCCTCTGCTCCATGATCTAGGCTTAGCTACCTATGATATGCTTTCTTATGAACACTCTAATTCATTGGCCCTTCAATGTAGCTCTAATACCATATTGTTTTTCCATGATACTGGTGTCTAGGATAGAATCTTAAATCACTGATGCTACCAAACCAAGTATCACAACGAGTCTTCTCTACACAATGGAATATAAACATCAATAAATCTACTAGTGCACAAAATATACACAACTCTTTACAAATTTTGTATAATAACACAACTTCGTTATATTAATACAACTAAATAATACAATAGTTTAGGGCTTTCGTACCAAGGATAATGGCCCTCAAATATCCACTAGTAAAATAATACAAAATTGGGGCTTGGTGTTAATCTATCAACAACTAATCTACCCTCAAAATGATACTCTGACCCTTAGGTTGATGTAGCGTGCTCTTTCGGCTCCTCTTGGTCGTACCTTGCACTTTCCTAGTCTTTTGGCTCTTGATATGCAACAATACCTCTATCAACAATCCAAGTCCATCTGGCCACTGAATCTCAGTTATCCAGTCTGCTCACTAGTTGTACCTTAGTCCATCAAGGGTACAACATATCGATACTCTTGTCGAGTTGTTCACAACTCCATTTGTGAACAACTCACAACTGCCCACTGCTACTTCTTAGCGACTCAAAGACTTCATCCCTCTATAGTCTTCATGTGTTGCAAAATATGCTTATCAAAAAGGTGATAAAAGAGGAAGCATGAGAAATACAGGTAAACTCGTTAGGGCTATGGATGCTCGCTGGCAGCAGAACTAGGCTTGTATGGCGTAAAAGACAACTTCGTAGGATTACTGTTTAGGTTCGCTGGTAGCGAAGCGATGTTAGAGACAATCATAAAATAGATATATGCATTATCAAAACCTCCTATCTCTACTTTCTTCTATTTTTCATATGAGGCATTTTTAAAATAAATCTTCCAAAATTTGGATTCATGAATCTTATTTGACTATGTTTTAAGTACTTATATTTACAAATTCATATTGCTTAATCTATTTGTGTGAGACCTATGGAAATGTTTTCTTGCCACACAATTTCGTGATTTCCATTATTTTTAACCTTTGCATTAAAGTTGATTATATTTAAGCAGAGATAATTGGTTCTTCCTAGTGTGTCATCATTGTTGTAGGGAAAACGCAATGCCCCCCATTATTTTAAATAATGGAGACTATTTCCATTCATTTTTGGCTAAGATTTTTTTATGATTTTCATTTTAATTAATTGTCTTACAAATTTGACATTTTTCATTTTCATCGGATTTCTATTTTGATTGTTTCTTTGAATTTGACTTTTCACAAGCCTTCCATCGATACTTTTTTCGCTTAATTTGATCAACCAATTTGTACATAGCACTCAGTTGGAGTTTGATCATTTCCTCGCCTTGACTAAAAAAAATCGTAAATAAATGTATGATATTTCACTTTTGCAATTAAAATAGTCATTCATTGTAAATATTAACTATTAATTGTTTTTTACTAATTCTTTCATTTTTTACTGATGGTCCTACAAATTGACCCAGCTAAATTGGACAACACATGAAAACATGTTTCAGAATCTTGGTAATTTACTCCAATTTGTTATTTTAAAAAATATTGTCAAACCCAAAACCCCAAAATTGCAAAGTGGTTATAGTCTAATATCTAGCACTGTTAATTCATGTGGCCCCACTTCACATCCCTTCTCTTCCATACAAAAATTGCGATTTAAAAAAATGCGATTAAAAAAATATTTTTGTGACGATATTGCAGATATTCATATCGCAATGTTTATCTTGTCAACTCATTTTGAAAAAACTTCAATATACCGTTGTGATTTAATTTTGTACCAAAACAAAAAATTAAATCCATCAAAATTGATTTCTCTTATCCTTAGAAATTAACTTCAACCCTCTGTCTACTTTCCTCCACCTCCCTTAACCTCGACAGTGTTAGAAATGCGCGGCCAGTGGTCACAACCACACTCCCCCACCTCCAGGCCTCACACTCCATTAACCCTCACCTTGCACTCCTTGTAAATCCATAACCTTCCACTCTCCTCCTCAAAATAAATACGTTCGATTAACAGGATTTTATAATATATAGTAAGATAACTATTAGTAATAATTATAATAACTATAGAAAACAAAAATATATAATATAGATAATGTTAATATATATATGTCTAATAATTTAATTCGTCAATAATTGAATTTATAATTAATCAAAGTTAAAAATGTAGATGCAATAAATTAGCATTAAATAATAAATAATTCTAATTTAATTTAGTATTAGAATTTCATTCAAAAAATTCGATTTTTACCCTAGGCAATAGAAATTCCAAAATTTTGGCAATTTTAATATACCAACTTTGGAAGCTCATAAATGGAGTTTTACTCAGCCAAATGAGGCTCGAGACGGCTTATTAAAAAGATAAAATTGTGGAGAAAAAAATTTGCAGTAGTTTCATTTCCACATTTAATTATTTAATGGCTCTAAAATCCAGCATAAGATCAATCTTTGATTTTTTTAATGAAATTAATTTCCTGAGTTTAATTTTCTGCATTTTCATGTGCCCCCAACTTCTTCTGAGTGCATATCCATTTACTTATGTTCTCCTTGGCCAATAAAATATTTACAGGTTTCAATGAAAAACTCAGGTTTCTTTTATTTTAATTATGTAATTAAGTTTTGTTTGATTTGTTTTAATTCCAAATTTGATATTTTGATTTTAATTTTGCATTTTAATTTAGTTTGATTTGTTTTTGCAAAAAAACAGTTGAAGAAATAAGGTGAAGAAGATCTCAATCAATGAGAATGCTCCAAAAATAGAAGAATGGAATTTTTGACAAATGAAAATTAATGGAGCAAATTTCTTCTTCAACAAACTTTCTTGTTGATAATACTTTTGTAAATATTATAAATAACATATTATAGAATGTATTAAGGGCTTATCTCCTTTGCAATTTTGGAATTCTAAAAGAACAATTGTAATAGGGATTTAGACTTGTAGGTCAGAGGAGATAAAATCTCAGATCTGGGGATTATTGAGGATTTTTCTTTTGCATTCTGAATTATGTATGATAGGCAGAGCTTGAACTACTGCAACTCTTGTTGTAACAAGAGAAGTTCAAAGATTGTAAAGCACTATTGGAGACCATAGCAATAGAAATGGGTTTAATAAATTGATATTTCTAATACTATTGCTTTAAATGATGGCATGAATGTGTTATTTTATTCATATTTGTGCATTATTGTCAGTGTGAGTAATTTGTCTCAATCATATGTTATTATTTATCTCTACTCATATGGGTTGAATTCTGATTTATGAGTAACTATTTACTTAGAAATTTGTCTTTTAATATTGATTTAAAAAATAATGATATGTTCTGAACGATTTCCTCATATTATTGTTTAATTATTCGAATTACTGATTTAACAGTCTATATCATTTTGTGAACTACTTCATAAATGTTGTTGGTCAATTAATTCAGTGAAGAGGTTTTTAAATGGAATGTGTTTTGGTATTCATAATGTCAGTTGATTGAACTACTTAGTTAGCTTGATATTCATTATAAGAGCTTGATATTCATTATAAGAGAGACATGTTTAAATCCCAATCATTTAAATATATTTCTCTCGGTTGGGTTAGATCTATATTTGCCTAGCTGAGATAGGATAGGATTTAGTTCATTTTTCTTGAATTTTATAATAATTTTGCATATAGATTTAATTCTACATTCCTAAAAGTCCTCTTCACAAAGAAACAAACTTTAATTGTGGCTTGGCTGAGCCCCTGAGCAGCTTAAGAATCACTTTCTTCCTTAATGAGCAAGAGGGTTGATTTGATGTCTCTTCTCCATTGATGGATGTAAGTCATATTTTAAGCCATAGGAGATTGAGAGAAGGTAATGGGACCTAGTTAAACTAGTGATAACCACCATTCCAAACGAAAAATGAGCTGCTTTAAGGTCTAAATCAGGTTGTCATCCTCAATGTTGTTGCAGCGAATTTCAAGGCGTCAACAACTAAATACATGGTGCTTATGGGAAAATGTGTTATGACAGATCCATCTTACTTTAAGGAAGTTCTACAACATCTGATTTGGGTTGATGCCATGGTGGAGGAGTATGACTCTGTACTTCATAATAGTGTTTGGCATGTGGTCCCGAGGCCGGAGGACAAGTTAGTGGTGAGCGCTCGCTAGCTTTACAAGGTAAAGAAAGCTACAGATGGTAGTATGGACAAGCATAAGGCTAGATTTGTGGCCCGTGGCTTTTCACATGTAGAGGGGATTGAATATGATGACACCTTTTCTCCTGTTGCAATTTACTCATCAATCAAATCTATATTGGCACTATCAACACAGATGGGTTGGTAGATACATCAGATGCATGTGAAGACAACCTTCCTTAATGGAATGATTTAGAAAGAGGTGTACATAGAGCAACTTGAAGGTTTTGAGACCTTTGACCATGAGTTGCACTTGTGTCGGCTCAAAAAAGCGTTGTATGGGCTAAAGCAAGAACCTCGTGTTTGGTACACCAAGATAGATAACTACTTCACCACATTGGGCTTCACAAAGAGTGAAGCAGATGCGAACCTGTACCACATAGTAGTGGGAGATAAAATTTTGATCATTGTACTTTATGTTGATGATCTCATAGTGACAAATGATAATCAATTGATCAAGCCTTGCAAGGAGGACCTTGCAAAAGAGTTTGAGGTGAAGGACATGGGGCTTATGCATTACTTTCTTGGCATGGAGGTATGGCATAGAGATGAGGAGTTGTTTGTGTCTCAGGGTAGGTATGCCAACGAGATACTCAAGAGATTCCACATGGAGAGAAATAAACCCATGGAGACTCCTCTAGCAGGTAACTGGAGGAAGGAGGATGCTACTTCAGGGAAAGTAGTGGAAGATATTATTTATAGGCAGCTTGTGGGTTCACTCATGTACTTGGTGAACATGTAACCGAATATGTGCTATGCAGTTAACCAGCTTAATCAAATGATGGTTAGGCCTACCAAGTTATATTGGAAGGCAGTAAAGCATGTGTTCAGATACCCCAAGGGCAATTCTCAGTATCGATGGCAGTACAAATAGACAGTGGGAAGAAGCTTCAAGGCTTCACCGATGCAGATTGGGCAGGGAGTCCATCTGATCGAAAAAGCACATGAGGATGGATCTTCAATATTGGGTTAGCGATATTTTCTTGATACAACAAGAAATAAAGATCGGTTGCACTCAATTCGATAGAGGTAGAGTACATGGTTGCAAATGAGGAAGCATGTGAAGCCATCAAGATGAGGAAGATCCCGATTGGTTTGTTTGGTCAACAGATAGATCCAACTGTGATTTACTACGATCATCAGAGTTGTATCAAACTCTCTGAAAAACAGTTTTTCATGACTAGTCCAAGCATGTTGATATCTAATATCATCATCTCAGAGATTGTGTATCGAGGTGGATTATGTTGTTAGAGTACATTCCCACAAAGGAGAAAGATGCTCACATTTTGATAAAGAAATTGTCAAGATGTAAATTTGAGTTTCACAAAGACAAGATCAGGGTAGCTGATAATCCTTTTCTTGTTGAGAGGGAGTGTTGAGAAATGGAAACAAGAAATTCTAGTTTTAATTTGTCTTTGAATTAAACTGTGAATTAAAATCAAATTCTATTATCATAACAGCTTGTAAATAGTTAATTAAGTTTAATTAGCTTAATTAGCTTAAGGATTTCAAGTTGGAAGTCTTTCTGTAGTGATGTATATGTTCTCCCTAAATTTTAGGGGTCTAGTATGAGTTGAAATTAAATCATTCAGTTTACTGAGTTAAGTTTAGTTAAATTAGTTCCAAATTGTTTTGGAACTAATAGAGGATTAATAGTTAGTTGGTGCACTAATGCATCCACTAGTGCTACTCCAGTTAACTGAAGATTTCCTCATGAGAAACTCATGCATGTTAGTTAAGAGAAATACCCAGTTGAGACTAGAGTGGAGGAACAACATACTATCAATGGTATTATTTAATGGAGTGTAAATATCATGCATGCATCAGAGATTGATCTTATGTTTGGATTGGGCAGTTTTGGAAGCATGAATTCCCTTTAAATACAGGTTATTCATCCAAGTAATTATGCAAGAGATTAGGAGCTTGGACAGCTGCATAATTGGTTAAGTGTTGGCCAAGGGCTAGCTTGTGAGTTGAGAGAGTTGAGCATACTTGTGCAAAATTACTCTAGTGAGAAAAAGCTTTATATCTTGACTCATATTTCTGATTTATGCAGTATAGATAGTGGGGTTTTGAGTAGTGGTTTTTTCTAGATACATCTTGTGTTATGTCCCATTGATTTATCTTCTTCTTATTCATATTGTTTTCATCAATCTATTGACTTCCATTGGTTAAAAGTAAAAGTAGATTCTTGTTCTCATTAAAAAAGGGAAATTCATATTTGTAATTTTTAATGAATAATATGATAAAAAATATAATAATGTAGACTTGTTCTAGATTGTCTACATAGCAATGAGAGATAGAGAAAATGAGACAAGTTAGGGATGGATATCTCTTCAGAGATTTATAGAAAGACTTAAGGAGAGAATTTATGAAATATTGTGGCATTAATTTAGAATATGGTTTAACTAATTAGCTAAATTATGATATAGTCATTATAGTCGTGTATTGTTATAAAAATTGGATCATTTATACACTAGAAAAAGAGATGAGAGAATGATTTAATTAACATAATTTCCCCTTTAAAGCGATTTGAAGTATAATTTTCTATTTTCCTTTTCTTTGTAAATGTGTAAGTACATGTGAGTTTCTATTCTATTACAACTCATGATTTCATCACACAAAGAAACTCTTTTCCATCTTCCATCAAATAAACTTTAAATAACTTATTAATTAAATTTCCATAAAATTTTCCCTTTCACTTACAATGATAAGTTTTACATAAAACTAAACTTAAAATTCAAAAATTCAAGTACCCCTACCTTTACTTATTATAATTACGCAGTAAGGCATTCCCTCTAAGAAGAACTACCCTCAATGCCACCTTTGATTATGTGTGTTGTTGATTTAGGTGTTAGATGATAGAAATAATCTCTGGCATAAGATTGAAGATCAATATTAGTGAGTTACAATTTTCTAATGATCCTTAGGGCGATAAACTTGAGTAGCAAGATTTGTCCATATGAACCAGTGTTAGTCGGGCATCCATAAACTCTCCAAAGTGTCTGCCACAACACTCAAAGTGTGGAAAGATATCCCTGGTTTTCAGCTGCAATGGCTATACTGTTTTCGACTCAAGTGGCAACCTCATTTTTAGAGTGGACAAACTCGTTCTCATGGATGCTGCAGGAGTGGCGATCTACACGTCGAAGATATATATATATATATATATATTTCAATTGGGTTTTCGTTGTTTTCCATTTAGAAGAGCAATGTTCTAAATCATATTGAATTGTATTATTGTATGCCATGAAACATCCACAATTCTCCTCAATGGAATGCTTCGTATTCAACTGCTGTCTGTGAAATTTTGCTCAGTATCGGTGACGTGGGCAATTTGTTTAAAGTTTTGTGGCTGGTAATCGACTCTGAAACCTGGAAGGTGTTGCTGGATAAGAAGGTGTTGCTGGATAAGAGAATTCTGATGTTCATATTTTGTTAAAATGTAGAACTACAATTTCCCTTTTAATTTTTTTCCATAATGGTATAATGAACTCTGAGCAGATTTGCAAGGCTAATAAAAACATTATTGAAAATTTAACTAGTAACTACTTCCTCCTTGGATAACCCAATATACAAGTTTGTCTCTTCTTAATAAACTTCATCATTTTTCTCTTTTTTTAACTGGGTAAGGGATTTTTTCTTTCAATGATTTAGTGCGGATATTTTTTTCCCTATCACCTGTCGTGAACTGACATGAATTTATTTGAAGTAGAAAACAAGGAATCCATCCAGAATGCTCGAATCATTCATGACAATCGCATAAATTAATATATTAAGCAAGCTATTGTTGGTAGAATAAATAATAAAAAATCACTTGTTAATGAAATAACAAGAGAAGTCATGTTCTGTGAAAAGACATATATGGTATTTGCAGCCTGGTCAATCTTGTAAAACACCAGTATTATCTTTGGCTCCAGTGAACCTATCCATTGTACATAGATTTTAGAAATATCTTAATATTAACTAGGTCAAATACTTATTTAGTCTCCTTGCTATTCTTTTGGATCCACTAAACTGCTAATAGAAATAATCATTTTTATTTTGATTGCAGAATTGATTTATTTAAAATATTTACAAAGAAAATATTTTAATTGTAAATTTTTTTAGTCCTAAGTCACTGTTTTCTCCTCCATATTAGATGAGTTTGATTGCATTTTTGATTCATTTAAAATAGATAGCTAGAAAGTTATTTTAAATATTTCTTCTATTACAAATTTGGTTCAATGTTTATGGAGCCAAGACGCTTACATGTTAAAATTTTGCAAAGTCAATATTAGATGTTAAGTTTCTTTTAATGACACTTGAGTTATAAGTTATTTTGTTATTTTTGAGATATATATATATTTTTTTAATTTATGTGCAATTTTATATATGTAAATAATTAGATAATTTAGATAAATTTATTTAGATATTTTAACACAAAAATTTAATTAAAGAAATTAAAACATAAAATAGATAAACAATCCCCATGGGTTTGTAATAAATTATGATATAAATGAGTTTCTTAAGATTACAGCTATGGGGTGGTTTTCTAAATTTAAAATAAAAATCCTAATTTAACAAACATGTTTTCATTTGCACTTATCTCAAAAAAAAATTCTCAGGAAATAAATCGCAACTTTTTGTCATTCTGAAAATCCAATTCAACCTTCTTTTCCCAAAAGTATTTCCATGTAATAAGATCATTAAAAATGAAGGTATCTCTGTAAATCATTATGAGGTGGATGTTTTCTACCTCTGATTAATATTTATCCAATCCTAGAGGTGTGGGTGCTGTGTGGGTGCCATTGAAAACATGGCAATTTTATATTGATTTATTTTCCAAATTATGTGGTCAGCCAGATCTATTTAAGGGATCATTTTCCATCAACTAATATATTTAAAATTATTTCAACAGTTTTAAGTAATTTTAAGTGATTCAAAATATATTTTAGATCTGAAAAATAACATATAGATTCAACATTTATCAATATTGAGGTTATTTTATTGTAATAAGTTATAAAAAAATTGATGAGTATGTTGTTTAATTTCATTATAAGAATTATTGATTTTTTTTAATTGAATTATAAGATAAAACTTGTAATATAATAAATTATTAATATTCTTTTTATTTCAATAATAAATTTTAATAATTAGTATTTTTTTAATGATATTATTACAAATTTAAATATTTATATATATTTATGTTTTCTGTAGTTTAATTGGTATTTCTCTAAAAATGAAATATTATGTATTAAGATATTTGAGGTTCACAGTCTCTTAATTTACTTATGTCTATAGAAACATAGGAACTAGAGATTATGATGGTAGTAGTCCCAATCAAACCTGTATTTAAGCAAGTACCAAAGTGGCCCGATTACTATTTTTTCTAATCATAAAAAGATATTTAATTAAAAAAAAATGTTTACAAGAGGACCCATCTCATCAATCTCACTTACTATGTTTATAGTAATGATTCATGAATAACAAAAAATAACAAGCAAAATCCACACCAGGAGGCCTAAACAGTTGAATTTTTATTGTGAATGAAAATCATGAATAGATGGTATGCTAAGATAAATGCATAAATCTATTGACAATACAAGAGGAAAATGTGGGATGATTGTAGGTCTCTTTCTAATCAAATGTAAACAAGGAGTGGAAACTCAAATCCATTTACAATCTAATAACAAGGAACTAGCTTCTTCGAGGTTGAGGTTTGAGATTAATTATTGTATTGTTTTAGGGTTGATTGTGCAAGCACTTTAGGGCGATATCCATTGGAACAATCACAAATGGACCCAAAGGTTTGAAAGTATTCATTATTTCCAAATCTAAACAACAATAGATAAGTGAATATAAATGGTTTACTTAAAAAGCATATTATCAAGTGAATACTAATAAGTTAAGAACATGTTAAAACATCCAGTCTTACCCATCTCTTGCTATAAGCACAAACACCATTGGTGGAGGAAGAGGTAGGTAGCTTCTATGCATTACTTACATGAATTATGAATCATAAATGTAGAAGGTTCTTCAAACAGTCTTACACATCTCTTGGTATAAGCACAAACACAAGTGGTGGAGGAAGAGGTAAGTAGCTTCTCCACATTACTTACCTGAATTATGAATCATAAATGCAGAAGGTTCTTCAAAAATTCACTGAAGGCACATTCTTAGTCTTGTATCAACTATCAATAATTTGAGTCTACAGAATGAATGGTGAGGATCCTTAGGAGATTTCTGGGATTCCAAGAGAAGGATGCCATCTCTTCTAATCTACAAAAATAATTTAGTAGAGGTGTATGTGTTGTTCTGCTAAAAGAAAAAGGAAGAAAACACTAGATTACCATCTTGAAGGATGTTATGCCAAGCATTTATTCAACCTTATGAACAACTCTAATGAAGTCCATATGTTCCTGTAAGTCTTGTTGCATTCAATATGTATGCTCATAGTAATTAATTCCACTGCATTCATGTCAAGTTATGAAAATATTTGATGTTTTTTAGGTGAAGGTAAAGCAGGTCAGATCAGATATAAGTGATGGCCTCCCGCCGATTCTAATGTACCTGCTGTTGACAAGACTTGGCGTCTTGAATGAATTAATGGTTGACTTAAATCCCTGGTACATTCTCTCGGTAACTGTTTTAGGGTTTCAACGGGCCTCGCCGGTTATCGACCTCCACATGTCGGTTCTCCTCGCACGGCACTTTACCTTTTGTCAACCCTTCTCTACTCATTTGTCATTTTCACTCCTCCGCTGCGCTGAAAGGCTTGCTCTGTGACTCTAGGGAACTCTTGTCCTTCGTTGTTCTGGTTTCAAGCGCCGATTGTATGGAAATCTCTGGTCCTCTACAGCTATGGAGGTAAGGTTTCGGTGGCCTGTAAAGGCACCCTCTGCTTTGCACGATGACAATCTTGTTCATTGTGTATTTGACTGATTTTTACTATGCAAATGCTGTTTCCATTCGTTTGGTTGATGAATTTGTTTCGTGACAGGTCTTCCTCCGAGCTTCCGCGCTTCAACCTTGTTGCTCAGGGAAATAATGGTTCCCTGTTGGACTGGTTTAGCCCTTATCCCTCCAATTTTAACGCACCTATTACTGGTCTTTCAGGGTTTAGTAGTTATGGTGGTCTTCGACTCGGTTCCCTTAGCTTCAGGTGAGATTCTTGCTCCAATCTTCTTCCGGTTTTTGATTTCAAATGTTTATTTGTGTTTGTACATATCTCTAACCTGCTCTCATTTCATTGCAGGTGGTTCCGGGTAGTCGGTTCTGTGGTTCGATGTGCTCCACGCTTCTTGACAAGTTCTCCAGCTCTTCCCTTACGGGTAGTGTCTCCCCATGTAGTTGACTGTAACTTATTTATAGTTCTGACTCTTGTTTTGCTGGTAGTCCGTCTTCTGAGCGGCAAAATAAATGGTTCTGTTATCTGTGTAACCCTCCTTTGGTTCTATTCGTTGGTCTCGGCCCTTGCTTCTATAATATTGTCACTTAGTTTTTGTTAAAACCCCTGATGGGTATTCAGTGGCTTCAAGCCCTCGTCCTGTATGGAACTGTCTGGTTATTTAGCAAGATGGGTTCTCGTCATTTCAAACCCTCGTCCTGTAGTTGTTGCTGTAGGTTGGTAGAAACCCTCGGGTTGTTCGAAACCCCTGTTCGCCGGTTCTGTTGGTGACTCCTTGCTGTGTTAATTTGGTTTATGGTTGTAACGAATATTTGCCCGAAACTCTGTTTCGAGACTCTGTCTTTTTAATGAAATTTTTATTTGAAAGAAATGTGAAATGCCTGGACTGTATTTGCTTTATTACAATAGGTTAGTGAAATGATTCAGATACATATTTGTTACATTCCGGCATTTGCTCTGTTCATAAATATGATGTGAGGGTTTGTTTTTCGGGTTACCTGAAAGTTTACTTGTATGTCTGAATTCTCATTCACCTCTGTCTGGAAATGATATTTATATAACTGTGCTCTATGCTTTTCGTAAATTTCGCTCCGTCTGAAGGTTGTCTGCACTCACAGTTTCTCGTTCTCCTATCTGTAGGTGATAGTTATATCTCTATCCTGCTCTGCTCTTCTCGTTGATTCTCTGTCTTATTATTCCAACGCCAATTTGTTACACAGAAACTATATTATGATGCATGAAAATTTACTATACAGTGGTGATATAATTGAGAAATAGAATAAAATATTTATTTGAAAAAATGACTGTCTATGTTTTGTTTCCCTGTCTGAGGAATCATTTACAATGCTTATCTTTTTCCTTTTATTTCCTTGAGGCATAACTGTTCTTTGCTCAAGTAGAACTGCCCCAACAGAATTGATAACTGTCCAGTCACTTATAACTGTTTTTAACTAACACATTTCATAAAGACACTAATTAACTATCAACCTACTTTCTGATGCTAATTCCTATTTAAAAATAACAGTTCACAATTTTTAATTTACCTGGTCCTATCGACCTTCTGAAAAAATAAAACAAGTAAATAAAATAAAATAACTGACAAGTTTGACACCTGTCCAGCTATGCATGTATGATTGTGTGTTCTTGTCTCTCCATGAGACCGTCAACCACTTTCTGTCTCCTCAGAGCTGGATGCTCCTGCATCAATAAGTTTGGGAGGAGATGTGCTCAATTTGATAGTGAAGCTTGGCTACAACCAAGCTATCCTTATGGAATTGATTATTACTCCAAATCATACCATACCATCATTGTGAATGCCCATCCTCTATAAGGGTACTCAAAGGAAACATAGAGAAGGAATATCTTTTAAGCATTCCTCCTCTCTCATGGTATTTGAAATTCCAAATCCTACTAGATATGAACTCAACTTACAGAATCCCACTTTAGAATACACCAAAACTATCAAATTGAGTGTTTTTTCGGACTATGATGCCATGTGTAGAGTGTGTTAGGTTATCTTTTTTGCACATGTTTTTACGGTACAAAGTGGAGTTTTATAGACTCCTGTGTCCCATTCCCATGTGCATACCGTAAATTAAAGAACTTGGTGATTCATTCCCATGTGATTTGCACTTGAAGTTTATGATTTGGCTCACAGAATTTTAGTGGTGATGTTGAACACACTCCAAACTAATGTCCTAAATGATAGTAAGCAATAAAAATCAAATAATTCATCTCTACATGCCTTAAGAAGGAAAACTCCACCTTTTGTATAGTTAACATAATTATAACTTACTTACCCCTTCTCTTTGCACTTGGTGCCATTACTAATATAAAATTATTTATCTCAACAATACCTCAAACTTTTACCAGCATCATAGCTTGCTTTGCTTTAGCATATTACCAACATCATGGCTTGTTTTGCTTTGGCATATTGTTGGCTCTCCTAGTAAGCCATAAATTGTAGGAGAGGAAATCCCCAAACGAAAGAAACAAAGGATATAACTCAGACTAAAAACAAGGAATAGCTTCTTTGTTAAGCTAAAGACCAAAAGGATGGCAAAATTGTCACCAACTAGGTATCTAATTACAAGTTGACTATAACTTGCAACAACGAATACGATGTCTTATCTACCACATATGATGGCTTCCGGTGCTCTGCTGAACATATGCATGAAATTCGAATTCATAATAGTTCTCCTCAAATAGCTGTGGCCATTTGGAGCTTTAACTTCTGCCTTCTCAACCCAGCAAATTTCTCTGAACTTCCAACTTGCAGCAAATTTGTTCCTTTATTAGAAAACTGTTTATATTCTATATGGTACTCATTACTTCCTTTTGCCGAATTTGAATTTCGTTTAGAGTAATCATCGCTTAGTGAAGTATATAATCTTCTTAAGTGAGTTAGATGGGTAGTTAGATGTAGCCTTATTAAGTGAGTCTTTAATCTCAGTAAAAAAAAGTTAAGAATTTAATCTCAGTAAACTGCTGGGTGTAGCCTTATTAAGTGAGTCTTTCTTATTAAGTTAGTTTGGTAGTTAGATGTCAGATTGAGATTGAAATTGATTTTTTTTTTTTTTTTTCCTTAAAAAAATTAATTTCAGTAATCCGTCCGTTCTAGATAATTCTAGAAAGGTTTTTTCTATTATAAAATCAATTTAATAGTTTTTTTTTTCTGATTATATCTTTGTGGAAAAGGAATCACTGATTTGAATTACGTAAGTGTGGTGGATAAGTCTGGCCATTTATGACAGATTGCATGAATGTGTACGTGCACGATTGTTCATAATTCAGTTATGATTAGAAGTGATCCGTATTTATAGATGACCCATCTTGGATTGCAAGGATCCTGTTCCATGGGGTATATGACGTCATCATTAACATGATGCCGTGAGTTGAATTACTAGACAATATGACACAAATATTACTCGATGGGATTCGTTGCAGTTTGTGGACAGCACCTTTTGACAGAAGAAGATAACGTGCAAATGGGCAGAAGCAGGAGAAAAAGGAAAGGTGGCAGAGAAAGCGAAAGCACTATGGAAAGTCGAAACTGTTCATGGTCATGAGGTCCCACAGAGCCCAACTCTCAGCCTTCTCATTTTGCTGAAATTAAAATTCAGGAAGATCTTTGCTTCCCATTTTTCCCTCAATCATTGGCCTTACGAGGGAATATATCAATCTTTGCATTGTACAATTTGGCTGATTTCATGGCACCTCTATTCGTGTCGGGATCCAAGGTTAATGACCTCCAGCAGTGCTGGCATTTAATTTGATGTTGTCTAATCATTTTTTTTGGAAAAAAAATTTGTGGGGAAAGTGATAAAATTATTTTTGATAATTTTTTTTTTTTTATTTTAAATGTATAAATATTTTTTTTGTTTTTATTATAGGGTATTATTTTTGTTTGATTAAGAGCTCATTTTTTAGGATTTAAAGAAATATATTAATGATTCAAGATTCAAAGACATTTGATATGAGTGAAAGTATGCCGAGTGAGTAATTACAGGTGGGTTTCTTTGAATAATAGTCATGAATCATGATTCCAATGTTGGTTTGACAATTTACTTGTAGGTTCTACCACTATTTTTTTTGTGAACTAGCCCTATTACATAAAGATTGACATTGTTGTCACCCAAACCCAGAGGAGCCTGAAAGCAGAAAAAGTTACTTTGCAATATATAGTTATCCAACATTACATCCCATACAATGTGTGTCCAGCAAAAAATACATATTGACTTCAAGCCTTTTACATTAAGAAAAAACAACCATAGAATAAAAATACTCAAGAACGTTGATGACCTCTTCACAAGGTACACTAAGAGAGGTCCCATCAAGCCTACGAGCCGCAGATAAAGAGTCATGATGAATCCATCCAATAACCAAAGGAAGTAGCATAGACCTAGAAGGTTTGCTCACATAGTTAACATTGGTCAAAATATTTTATGATGCAGAGAATTTTCATGAGCATAGGCAACCATGCACCAAAATTCATGTTGCATGATATCATCAACAACTTACCACCATATTATAAAATAGACCATCCAAAACTAGAACAGAGCACTAAGCCATCCATAGAAACCTAAAGTAAGCATCTTGCTCACACCAAGAAGCAGGTAAGTCAAATCCAACAACACATCATAAAAAACCGACCGCTAACGAATCCAAAACTTAGTACCAAAAGTAGAGTCCCTCAGTTGTGCTCAAAAAGCCAAACAAAACCATCTTCCACTAGTGAGGATTCCAAAATAGAGCATGCAAGCTTCTAATATACAATAAACACAATAACATCATAGTTCACTATAGGCCTAAAACAATGAACAAACTAACATAGAATAACCATACTTATAGGTTACAAATATATAAAAGGATGTAGTGAAAAAACCATGAAGCCCATGAACATCAATCTGGATTAGACGAAATGATAGTAAGAGGTTGACCATGATTTGAAGAGGTTTCACAATGATCAATTGGAGGATCTATGATGTCACCTGAAACAGAGTTGCTCACCAAGAAACCTTCAACACGAGCCAAGCAGGAATGTACATTGTCCAAACAAAATTTAAAGTTGTGAAGCGTTCATTTTATGTCTTCCAAATAAAAGAAAATATTGTAAGTTTTCCCACCATTTAAAAAAAACACTAAAATTATCCAGATTTCACAAATTAGACTTATAATTTTTAACCAAATTCAAACCAATTTAACTGCCAAAAAAAAACAAAACAAAAACAACTAAATTCTGAACCTTTACCCAAACTTTTAATGAAACTCTTTCATTAAAGTCTATGATCTAGACACAGATTCAGTGACATATTAATCACTGCAAGACTGGTCTAGAGTTAGTTGGTAAATGGATACCACTATAGGGATGAGTGCGTATCCTTAACACAATAGCACATTTGTTCTTTATTGTGACGACAAGGTAGTGTAATGCATCTTTAAAAGAATGACCATCCGTAAGGAAACTTCTGTAAGCAAACTACAAGAAACGCATGGGGTCTCACATGTCAATCCAAATCTATGGATAGAACGTGCGAGAAAAGTCCCTCATAAAGTTTGCGTATCAATTTAAAATGGTGGGAAATAGTTGTCAACGACACATTTGTAATATGGGCCCAACGTACTCGAGATGCAAGTTAGATGTTGTTTAGGGTTGCACTGACGAGCGTTCAAATCTCTGACAGAAATTCATGGCAGCAACAATAATGCACTTCCTCCTTCGAGCATATAATATTTGGACAAGTCAGGTAGCAGATAGAAATGGGGGGCACATGAAAGGACATGACAATAATTCGCAACAACAAATGCAAAGGAAGAGGAGGGTATCACAACAAATAGAGAAACAAGTAATCGTAAAAGGAAATAAGCCAAAAATTTGAGAGGTGGGTACTCAATCAACTGCAAATCCAAATCCACATCAAATAGGATTTTTTATTATCACCCAAAAACAATTTAGTACAAAACCAAAATATAGCATATCTATAGCCTATTGTTGATAAAATTTAGTACAAGACTAAAATATAGCATATTTATAGCTTATTCAAAACAAGATAAAGCATAAATGTCCAAAATTAAATACATGTTAATTATACAAAAACCAAAAAGAACTTAATATATCAAACCAAATGCAACCAGGAACGTCGTCATGGATTTTGTTGTCATGGCAAATGATCATCCACTATGAGAAAGCTTATGTAATGTGTATTCTCCCTATCTAATGCAGATTGTCGTTAAGGAAACAAAAGTATATTATCACTATGGGATGATATTTATGACCCACTTTTGAGAGGGCATCCACAACACCATTTTTCTCTCTATATATGTGAGAAGTTAATACATTCAAAAATTCCCACCAACTTTCTGATACTTCTCATCTAATTGGAAAGCATTGGTGGCTCAAAGTTTGATCGCTCCTTAGCACATTTGATGGCCACCATAGAATCACCAAATAGCTCCAATGTCTTGATGAATAACCATCTTACACAGTAAAGGACCCCTCAAAGTGCAACGATCTCCATCCAGGTGTTGGAACCTATCCCATTGTTCCAACATAAGTGATACCATTGGTCAAGCTTTATAACGATGTAAGTGCCACTACCACAAGTATACTTACTTGATGCCCATTGAAGAAACCCATAAGAAACTTGCACCATAAATCTATGTGATGGATATTTCTCAAAGGTCTCTTGAGTACCACAAACCCTGTTTCCTTAAAATAGGCAACTATCCCATACATATGTAATTAATGTTCAAAGTGTTATTTTCAAATATCTGAGCATTCCTATTTCTCCATATACCCCAAAATATGTAAAGGGGTAGAGTGCGGAATTCTTTGTACCCAGTCATCCAATCCCATAGACACGCCTCAATTGAAGATGAATTCTAGTTAGTAAATATATTTAAGATATGTAAAACACCATACCATATGGAAATCACAAATGGGAAATTGAAGGAATAATATTACACATCTTCAACTGCCACCTTGCAATGAACACATATGTTAGGACCATAGAATCCACGATGATGCAAATTGGCCCATGTCAAGATTTTATTTTTCCAAGTCAACCACCCAAAGCATTTGAGTTTTAGTGGGATATTCCACTTCCAGATTTTGCAAAACCGCATACAAATCACAAGAGGTGAATGCAGGTTTATGATATGCCTATAGGCCTTAGCAACCGAGATATATCCCTATAGAGTTTTTCCTTCGCTTATGAACTTGTCAAATTTATTATCATCAACAAATTCATGGGTATATGCTTTTTTAGGAAGTTATTCATCTAATGGATTAACATATAAGGTGTAAACCAAAAAGCCGATGGACTTGAAATAGGTTCTAAGATATTATTTATGGTGATCATTGTAAGAATAGGGGATAAATATGGATGTTTGATGAGGGCCTTTACTTCTTCAACTCAACTACACTTGAATTGTTTGGTGGAGAAATTAATCCTAGACAAGGATTACATCTTAAATGTACTCTCTACTGCTAAAGTACTAGGAAGAAGACACCTTAATTAGCACTCGGAATATACTAGGTACCTATGTCAAGTTATCAAGGGTCATAAGAATTGGTAAGTACACCTCCTATGTTAGAATCTAAATTTATGTGAATGTATATTTTGGAATCAATTTGTATTATTTTTCAAGACTCTAAATGTGTATAAACCATATGTGAGGATCATTGTTGTTTTTCCATGATACAGGTGTCTAGGATAGAATCTTAAATTGTTGACACTACCAAACCAAGTATCACAATGAGTTTACTTTTCACAATGGAATATAAACAACAGTAAATATACTAGTGCACAAAATATACACAAATTTTTACAAATTTTGGACAATAACCCAACTTCGTTATATTAATCCAACCGAATAATACAATCGTTTAACGATCCTGTATGAGGGATAATTCCCTTCAAATATCCACTAGTACAAGAATACAAAACTGAGTCTTAGTGTCAAACCATTGAAAACCAGTCTACCCTAAACAAGATACTCTGACCATCTGACTAATGTAGCGCTCTCTCTCAACTCCTCTCAATCGTACCATGTACCTGCTCGGTCCTTCGGCTCCCGGTCTACAACACTACCTTTATCAATGATCCAAGTCCATCTCACCATTGAATCTCACTATCCACTCTTCTCACTAGTTGTGCCTTAGTCCATCAAAGGCACAACACAACAAGACTCTCATCAAGTTGTTCACAACTCTATTTGTGAACAAGATACCCTTCTCTCACAATGAACACGGGCTAGGAGGATTGTCCATCTTCTGTTGTAGATGTACTTCTCCACACAACAATTATAGGGCTACAAAATTGCTCCTCAGGCTGATCAAACCTTGAGTTCAACAACTGCCACTCTAGAAACTACTTTTTTCCGGCAATGTGCTCCACACCGTGCTCCAACATGGGCACTATCATGATGCCCTCCAATAGACCATAAATTCTTAATCCACTGTCCACACTCAGTTCACTCTCACACTACCCTCCAATAGACCACAATTGTTTAATCCTTGTTGTTACACAGTAAAATGTCACTGCCATCATGTCAGTCTCCCTACTGTGCTATAAACCACATTCACCCATACTCATGCTCCTCAAAAATGGCTAAAAAACCCTCTTTGCCTAAGTTAAATGGATCATCG
>APFE031163729.1:4542-64704 GCA_000404065.3 Pinus taeda
TTAAATTCATGCATTCACTGATTTTTGCTTAAAGGGAAGGGTGTCGAACACTGTCGATAAATGCACCCCAGAAAAAGCTTACAATTGATTCAATGATTCATACATGAAATTCAATTTGACTTTCAATTTCAAGACTTGGGTGTCGGTTTCAACCGAGAATGCACCCTTACAATTCAATGTGATTTGAGTTTGATTACAAGTTCAACAATGTTGATGTAGACTGTGCGCTGAAACATTGAAGTTTATAGATTCATTAACTTGAATGTAGTGATGTAGACTTTGCTTTGAAATACTGGAGTTTGCAAATTCATGAACTTGATTGTATGAGTGAATTTGTTTGTTGATGTAGAATGTGGATGTTGACAATCTTTGATTATTTGTTGAAAATGCACGTGTTGAGCTTAATTAACCTTCCTTGAAGCTACTTCGTTACATGTGTTGTGCTTGCTGGCATTGCATTTTATGCGTGCATGAAATGAAATCATTTATGTGTCAAAACTAGACACAAATTATAAGCAAAAAACATGAAGCATGCACCATCATCAACACACTCTTCGTGTACCTAAGATCCCCTTATTCAATTTCGGGCGGATCTAGGACACAATCACCACAAAAAATGATAGCTTTATTAAACTTTGGAGTACATAATTGCCCATCTTCACAACATCTTCATGGAATTAGAATCTTAGAACTTTTGAAAGAAAAAATTTCTTCAAAAGATTACCTGGACTCACTCACTCTCAAGATCTCTCTCTCAAAGTAAAATATTACTCTGGATTTACAAAAATTTCTCTCCAAGAATTCCACTTATCACTCCAAATACAAAGCACTCTCCCTCACATCTCACCGGCCATACACACAGGCTCCTTGACCATGCACGCCCCTTGACTGACCACACAGTAAGCTGCAGCAAATCTTCCTTCATGCGGGTTCCTTGACTAGACACGCAGAATTTTTAACATTGTTGAACTTGTCAATAAAGGCAGAATAGACAGTCAAAGTGACTACAAATGTAAGGAAAAAGTAGTAGGCTGCTTTCCTTTTCAAAACTTAACATGGGTAAATATTTTGGTCAGCATTTTAGACCTGATAGAATCTGCTGCGAAAGTTTATTTCATGATCAAAACAGAACTCAATTCATCACATATTTAATATCAATCACATCAAATATGCCACATCATTGCCAAAGTCTATGAATGTCACCGCTAAACAAAAAATCTAAGAATACCACTGCATCTTTCGAAATAACTTAACTTCTATGAACTAAAATGCCATTTCAGTTCACTATGCAAAAGTATATCTCTAAGATGTTTGAGGCTTTTCTAGGAACGATCTGATCCCAAAGGCAACACCCACAATCAGCAGAGGCACTAGAAATTGAAGTAATTTCGTGAAGAAGCTAGGTTGATTATCCTTGACAACAGATGCTGGAATTTCTTTGAAAGCAGTCTTTTCTTGCTTGACAGTGGTGGTTTCCATCTTGATAGGAGTAATATCGCCTTTATAACCCTCAAGAACACCAACCAGGTAGGTTTCCATCATGCCATTGGAGGAGACGCAACCCACGTCAATTATGTAATTATTTGGAAAACTCTGAAAGTCCGGCTGCTGCGGTCACGTTTCTGGGTCCGCTGGCGCACCCCTCGTTGTTGCGGTCATGCCTCTGGGCACGCTGGCACACCTCTTGGCTGCCAACATGGCCTGGGGAATTCAGGGGACGAGGGCTTTTTGGGCACGCTGATCACAATATAACCATACCTACGAAAAAAAAATTATACCCAATTTACAGTGATGGCAGAGAGCTCTCAAATTCAACTGTTTCAGAAAACTTCTCACAGTAACATTGATTTCACGGATCAATTCGCTCGGCGTACAATCCCTTTGGCGCTCACTGAAATTTTGCTAAGGTCTTTGGCACGTGGAGGGTGCCCCTATTTAAGGAGCTCGAATCACTTCATTCCCGCATTCATTCCGCAGTGATTGCAAAAGAGTGGGTTTTGTGCCTGGTATTATTAGCTGCTTTCCCACTCTCAGGATTTCTGAATTCGGATTCATTCAATTTGTCAAGACAATGGTGGCGACGGCATGAAAAACAGGTTGTATCGAGCTCTACTTGCAGGTGTCCATACACCCCTCTCCAATCCCACTACAAAGAAGGAATATCCATCCAAATGCCATGACTAGATAGTGTTTTATATTGAATCGCAAATCCACACAGCAGCTCAAATATTCAATGGACAGAGGGCTTAGTATATACACACAAAAGTCCACGGCTGACAGTGATGACTTTGAAAATTTACATAAATTCACACTTTACCAAAATCCAAAAATCTACCACGAATGGAAAGCTTGCGAGTTGAAGAATTTATGAAAATTGAGCGTGGATTGAAATCTGTAGAATTGCAGACAAAAAATTGGCTTGGACTCTTTAAAAGGGGAGCTTACCGGAGCTCTGAATGCCCGAATTTATAATATGAAGAATCTGTGGCTTCAAAGGCTCGAGCATGCAATGGTGTGTAATTTTCTACTATACCTTTTGTCCTCCATCTTGATCCACATGCATTGCACAGCACCAGCTTCAAGAATCAAAACGGCTATCGTCAAATACCCATGGCTCACTTTCAAAAAGCTCACGACTGTTCAGTTGTACTCGACCTGCTTCTATATCCTCTATGCGTTTCCTAGTAGCTTCTGCTGCTTTGGTAGCTACTAGTGCATCCTTCCGTTGCTTCCAAAGGAGAAATTCTGCGTGGGAGATAGGGATGAGACTTTGGTCATGAGTTCCATTCCCTTCAGCACCTTTTTACTTCCTCCTCAAATAAACTACTGGAATCTCTTCCTCAAATCAACTGCAGTATTACCATAGCTCTGATACCACAATAAAGACAGAAGTGTCCCCAGACACATAATTTTATTAATCAGAAAAATATAATTATATAATTGATTTGCAAGAACTTACACCCGAACTACCAAAACACTCTTACAATGAGCTATTTATAAGCTCCATGTCCTAACAACCTCTAATTATGGATCACTTATTAAATAACAAGTGTCCATTTACATTAAATGCTATTCAAACCAACTAGCTAACTAATCTCCTAAAATAGAGCCTAAGATACGACACATTTGGAGAGTCAAATCTTGTTACAACAATATACTAATTTCTAATTGTCTCCATTAATTAATCATTCTAGAATAATAATTATTAATTTAACTTCTTAAATTAATAATTATTTTATTTCAATTTTATAACCTATGATAATAAATTATGTTTGGATTTATTATTGTTTTATGAGAGAGGCTAACAGTGCTTTCATTTGTGTATTTAGAGGTTGGTTGTGAAGATTTCTCATTGTCAAGCTTTCAAGGATATTTATAGTATAATCATCCCACAAAAACCTTGTAATCTCGTCTCTACTAGATTTGGTTGAATACTTGGCACCAACCATAGCTTCATCATGCTGCATTGACAGGAGCTCCATTCATGCATCATAGACCAGACTTCATGCACTGACTAAAAACCTTGTGCAACTACCCCACTCAATGTAGGGACTTGCTGCCTCACAGCTTGCCTGATTTAATTACAGTTTCTAACATAATAATTATAATTTTTAAAAGTATATGGATTTATATTTACCTTTCTAAGTGTTCTAGAATGAAAGAAATTACCATCCCCAATGTAAAATTAAATGCCTAAATTAAATTTTATTTATTTTAATAGAATACCGACTTATATAATAAAGTTTTAATTTAAAATACATATAAAGTAACCTTTTTTAATTTATAGTTATAAGATGTAATTATAATAAATTATTATTAATTCAATTTAACAATGTAATTTTTTTTTTATATAATTCTCTATTGTCTTTAATTTTTTTCTTATAAGTGGCTTGCTAATATTCTGTAACATATTCATCCTCAAATTTTAGTTTGTTTTTGTAATAAAAGAAAATATAATAATACTCAATATTATATAATAATTAAGTGGCTAATTAAATTAAACAGTTGTTTGAGGTATAAAATATTTAAAATAAACTAAATAATTATAGTAAATGGAATTTTTATTTTTTATTTAAGATTGATATCTATATAATTAATTGAAATTTATGAATTTCATTAAAATTAACTTTTTTATAAGAGCAATTAATACAATAATTTTTTTGAAATTTACATAAATTAACATTCTTATATTATAAGAAAATTAATACATTAATTTTTGTTCATTGATAATCTAAAATTGATTTTTATATATTTTATTTTATTTTATTTTTTATTTTTTAACTTAGATGTGTTTTTCCAATGCACTCGGTTAGCATCTTGGTGATGTTTGAACATAGGCCACCTTACTAATGAAACTTTTCTCAACATATTATGCTACTGGGACTCAACTTTTTTGTGAGTCAGATATCTCATTCTAGAGCGCGTGCTTAGCAGCCCAATGAGGTTTGAACACGAGTCGCTTTACTAAGGAAACCATTTATCAACTGGTTGTTCTAATGGGGCTCAACTTAAATATTTTTTTGTAAGTCAACACCCACAAGGGGATTGGAACAAGTGACCTATCCCATGTCTATTCCTTAGTAGTGCACCATTCACTGTCTAACCAAAGCCCCAAGGGCTTTATTAATTTCCCTTTTTTTAGTAGGTAAGACCTACAAGGGGTTTGAACTGGTGACCTATCACAAGGATTGCCTTAAGAGTACACCCATTCTCCATCAATCCAATGCATTGTGGGAAATATTTAATTTAAATACAAATGGGTTAAAAATAAAATATTAAATTAAAATATATATTAAAAATATACTTAAGCAAAATATGTCTATCCATAGAGATGGTGTATGCAAATAAAATCATTAAATATGAAAGAAAATGGAATGCGTTCCATCCATGTTATAATAAAAAGTAATTTATGCATGTTCATAGGAAGACATATTTATATGAACCTTAAGGTAACTATAACTCGCAAAATTAAAAAAATTAACGTTATAATCAAGGAAGTGGAACACTTTTTTTTGTAAATAAACAAAAGTATATTCTATTAATAGAAAAACATATACATTAGTGAATACATCAAACACACAAGCAAGAAGTTGGACAGAACTATACGAAGAAGAACAACTTCAAGAACACTATCTAACACCATGAGCAGTAAAGGAAAGCTACCTTGGAATAAACTAACAACAAAACCAAATAAGTGTCTCATTAATGCATGAATCATATTAAGAAATACAGAGTGACAATAACAACTTGAAACCAAACCCATAGTAACCATAGCGAGAAATACCAAAATAGCTCTAGAGAGAAATGAAGATAATCACATGATATATGCGTAACAGCAGAGTCACAATATACTACCCATAGAGTGACTAGTGACCAAGAGCTATACTGCCAACACCAGATGCATAGAACCAAGGCCAAATTCTTAAATATCTGAAATCATCTACAGAACCATAATTGCATCCACCCCAAATTTGATCCAGAAAACATGTGGCGAAATCAAACAAAAACCTTCATTTATCAAATCCTGATAAGACATGGTCCAAAGAAAATAGAACAAGAGTGTGCCCACTATTACTAATGGGATCCAAGAGGTCACCCAAACCTAAATCAGTAACAAGAAAGGACTCCACCTTTGCGAGTCGAGAATCTACATTGTCTAGAAAAAACAGATATTGCAAACCATATGCTTGATGTCCTCCAAAGAGGGGAAGATGTTGTAATTCTCAATATTTTTTCATGAACAAAGCATGCAAGAAAGTAGAATTTTATTGGTTCAAGGCCACGGAGCCAAGAAAATGCAACCTTCGCTTGTGGAAATACCCCAAAATTGGAAACCACTTAGCATTAACACCAACTTGTTCAGAATCTAAAGCATAAGGGAAGTCGCCACTCTTCAAATCTTCCAAATATAAAATTTCATGAAAAACCTCCAATGGAAATGAGTCAAAAGCAGAGGCAAAAAAATGATAAGAGAAGAGGTGTGAGGGTGTGACCTTCTCAACCCATCGAAATAGCCACCACCTCGACAATTGGGCATTCATTAGCGAGGAGCCACAAAATTCTAAGAGACAAAGAGAAAAATTAGAGGAAGAACATTGCCCATTGAAAGAAATTGAGGGACAAGGAGGGAGACACTGTTGAACAGACTTGGAAACGATAATGTCATCTACAATAAACCACTAAAGAGGGCCCAGACTCAATAGGATTAGAAACTCTCTACACATCCAGAAAGAAGAGCCAACCTTCCACTTGTGAAAATTCACACAATAAATGCCTCAAACCACCACATGAAGGCACCAAAACAAGACCACCAAGTTATATCCCTAGAGCAATGAAATTTGTTGTTTTAATTTAAAAACACGCTAAACATGAATGCAGATAAAAGTGAACCAATCATACCAGACTTCTAGGAATGAATGTAAAAAAGGAGCAAAGAAAACGATGGTGACAATGCAATCCACTAGAAACAAAACTATCATCCCCATAAACAAATAATAAAATGATTCACAAATGTTGATAATGAATATCTCACCAAAGAAAGGTTTCTTGCCAATGCAAATCCTCCACTAACTAGGGCCACTACACAGCTATAGACCACTCACCGTCCCACCCATAAGGAACAACTAGAAGCAAAGGATGAGGTGGTAACCATGCCCTCATACCCGGGACGCAACTGCCAAAATACTTTCCTTAACCTAAAGAAAACTTTAACGCACTTAATGATACACATTTCAAGTGCAACTACATTAACTTTCTTTAGCCACCACTTCATAATGATCAACTCGGTGGTACTCCAACACTCATCTCAAAATATACAAAATTTCCCACTTGTACACCCCCATTAAGTATCAGAGCCTCCTTAGTAATCAATCTTTGCAAAACTTGCATTTTAGCTAGGTAGGACGACATGGGCCTAAATTCATCCAAATTAAGGTTGTGAGAGTGACACACCATGTTGGCCAGGTAATATGTAACCCATTAACAGATCTACAAGTATGGTGGACACAAATGCGCTCAAATGAATCCAAACATAACAAAAATATGTTGTACAATCCTCTCTAACCTCTAACTTTTAATAACTTTGCGAAATGAAAAGCCATTTTTAAGTTTCTGAATACACTCAACAACAATTGGAGAATCTACATAGATGTGAATGAATTTAAAGCCCTCTCGAACAACTATTTGTAGACCTTTCTCTAGGGCCATAAATTCAACCATATTATTACTCGCAAATCCGCAATGCATGCAATAAAATCTCAAGGAAGAAGAATGATCATCCCAAAAAATTCCTCCAACACCTGCTAAACCCTAATTAACCTTTGTTGCCCCATCAAAGTTTAAGTTAATGAAATTCCTAGGAGGAGGTGAATAAGAGGCATTGGAAGCAATAAACATGATAGAAGAAAGATTTTGGCCTAAAACAACTTTCCTTTGATACAAATTCAACGTCATCATGATCTCCAATTCCACAACATCAACAACCCAATCCTTAGCAGACCAAGAAACAACCAATAGAGATTCAAGAAGATTGGTCAAAAACAACTCCACAATCATTTTGTCAGGTCTACTTTTGTGACAAAAAATTCCTAAAATTGTGTTCTTTCCATAAGTTCCAAAGTGTAAAACCAACAAGTAAACACTATGCTCAATTGAAAATACGATTATTGAATTTCTTGTGACTCCATTTCTCTTACAACAAAGAGAAACTTTGTCTCTCCGAGAGATGGCTATGAAAAATAAAAAGAAGATTACACCATACCTCCTTTGTAAAAACGTAGGTGAGGAAGATATGCTCCTACATCTCTTCATCTTGGCCATAAAGAAAACATAAGGATGGTCCTTCACAACCTTTTCGATAGATGTGATCCTAATTTAAGAGTCATTGTCGTGCTATCATCCACATAGAGAGAGAAAAATAAAATAAAAAATATTTGGCTAATATATACTAGACCATGTCTTTGTCTAGATAACCTCTCGTTCAATTACTCAAGGATCGAAAATAAGTAAATAATATTCTTTCAAGTTGAAAGAGCCAATGGGAATGTTACCCCATCATAATATATCATCACTTAGGGAACATATGATCCTTCGTTCATCAAATTCCTACTAGAAAGCATCCCATAGTAAATCTTGAGAAGAAGATGACTAATCCTCTTATTTCTTCCACTTTCTCCAAAACTGGGAATGAACCTCCTACTTCCAGTAATCACCAACTCTCAAAGCACCAAGATTTGTTAATAAAAATTGTAAATTATAGAACCCCTCTTTATCATTGAAACACAACATCTGCTGCTAAGCCTCATCCAAAAATAGAGCTAAGTGGGCCAGAGGAGATCTCCCAAAAAAAATGTTTTCTCAGCACATCTTTACTATCTTATGCCCAATTCCAAAGACTCGATCCAAAGATGAGCCTCTCATGATTTAATCTAGATTCTTGAGTCGGTAAGGAACCATAATTCTTGATCCAAATTTTCTTCTAGAGTTCATTACCTCATATCACCCATAACCATCAAATATTTACTCCAAATGTGTTGCTAATAGTCTTCGGGTCTCGCAAACTGAATCCTCCAAACAACTTAGGTTTGACAAGAAATTCCCAAGCTACTAAGGACCATCTCTTAGCTTTATTCGAACCTCTCCAAATGAAATCTCTCTAAAGAGATATGATTTGACCACAAATGGCCTTTGGAATTGGCATGGTAGATAACTAATAAATTGGAATTTCCTACAAAACGGATTTAGTTAAGTAAACTACCTACAAAAATTAATGCATAAATATTCCAATTGGTAACTTTGCAGTTAAGTTTTTGCAACATATCCTACCAAAATTCCACACTAATATTCAAAACCAAAGGTAGCCCCAAATATTTGGAGGGAAGATGAGCTCTATGAAACTCTAAAACTCACGTTAAATGACATTGAACATAATCCTTACAATTGAAAAAAAAAATAACTTGATTTTTCCTTATTTATGAGGGTTCCCGAGGCTGCCATAAAAGGCTACATAAAGAACTGATTTTGTTAACTTCTCTAAGAATGGGAAACTCGAATAATCAAACATCATCAATAACTTATTGGTGAGTGATTGGAAGATTTGCACCAAAAATCCTTAAACACTTGATATGTTCCTGTGAATTAAATAGGGAAATAAACCATCAAGACCCTCCGTTACAATTATAAACAGAAAGGAAATGGAACAATTATAATCAAGGAAGTGGAACACTTTTAGTGACATATATTATGTTTATTTATTAATGTGCTTTGCTCCAATTTTTATATAATTCACGCACTGTATTACATTCTCCTTAAAGAATTCACACTTTCACTGATATTTCTTGCTTCGAGTTTCATTAAATTTATGCACAATCAATCATATATATTATCTCTTTATTTATCTCTAAATGCTTGTCTTTCAATGCTAAACACCTATATTGCATATTTATCTCTGAAAGGCCTTGTTGCAATGTAAAACAAAAAGATATTACAAAGTTCTCTCTATTTGTTATATTCAAATTTGATATTAAGGAAAAAAATTGTATGATCTTGTCCCTATAGATGTCAAATAGGCATTCTGAAAAAAATTATTTTGTATTTTCATGGATAATTGATTGTTGAGTATGGGGAGCTTCATAACGAGTGAAAAACTTGATGTGAATAAAAATTACATGCAATGGTAACATGATAACATGGTAATAGTGAGAAAAACAAAGAAACTTCTGATTACATTAGTGCATGTGTATTGCACACATAGTAGTTATGTGGGTGTCCTCTATTCCTTTGGTAGTTTACTAGATCACATAATCGAATAATAGCTGGTATTCAGGAGTGGAAGTCTTACTTAATTCTTATAATTCCATATTTGACTTGGTTTCCTTGCATATGAAAATAATTAGATTGAAAAATATACTATTTCTCTTGAATAACATTCCAACTATTCTAGAAGCTTTTGAAGAAAACTAGAGACTAGTGTCATGATAATCCAAGGTGGGTTTTGAAGAAAACTAGAGACTAGTGTCCTGATAATCAAGCCTTTCCTAGCAGGATGATTAGAAGCTTCTTGAAATTGAGGTCAAGGTGTCATAAGGTCACTTTATTTCTAAATAAAGGATTTAAGCGAGTGGAAAGAGGTTCAATAGATTAAGTCAATGCCTCCGATAAAGCATAGTCAAGCCAAAGAATTATGTGGAGTTTCAACTAGCTAATAAACACCAATAGGGGTAGATTTAGCAATAAAGGATTTACACCAGTGGGAAGAACTTCAATAGTTTAAGTCAATGTCTCCATTAAAGCATAGTCAAGCAAAATAATTCTATGGAGTTTCAATCGGCTAATAAACAGTAATAGGGGCAACTTTAGTTTAGTTCAAGGCTAGTGAGAGATTAAGCTCTTGGACTGAGTGGTCTATCCGAAAAACCTTATAAGATACATGTTTGAATAAATTGAACCTTGATTGTAGAGGTTCCAAGTCATATTAATCCACTAGGGCTTAAAACTCTATTTTTGTATGAGGGAATCGAGGTATGTAATAATCTCTAAGTTGTAAGAATTACAATAATCAAACATGTTGGTTGCACTATATAAGCATATTCCATGGAAATCTACATGTCTAACAGGAAGGGAACGGAAAGTGATCGATCATACTAGTTTATTTTTTGTTGGTGTCATGATAATACGGCCTTTCCTAGCATGATGATTCCAACAACTACAAGGCAGGGCTAAATCATTGAATAATGAACCTGAACATGCCAATTAATAATGGTAGTTGTGCCCTTTAATGTGTAGTGAATCTGGTGGATGTGCCTTTTCATGTGCACTGAATCTATAATTTATCGAACATCTAATGACTGATGATCTAGGTATAACTATTTATTCAGTTAGCTTCAATGTTTTCTCCACTTCGATAACTCTTCTCTTCTCACGATTTCACAGTTTTTGTGATTAATTTTTTTATTTAATATTCATTAGCCATTCATGCAGCTCAGTATGTTGTTTTGTGCACATCGCTCAACTAGGTGCAATAAATAGTCTGGAAAAAGAACCCAAGGAATATTGTTTGCAAAGTAATTCCAATAGTAGGCTTTCAGCCTCTATATTTTGATTTTCTCTTCTTCGTAAACACAACTAATAAACAATGAGAAAACAAAACTAATAGGCTATGACAAATCTTATGATACAAATGCGCAATCCTATGATACAAATCCATGTGCTTGAGTTCTTGGTGGAATTTCATGATGTTATAATATATGTGTCAACACGACGTGCATGTTTCCCATGTGTTTGAACTTGGAGTATGCATCCAGGATTGGATGCAAGCCATGTGCATGTATGTGCCATTACCGTACTCTCTAGAATGACAACAGACATTACATGTGTTCACCAGTGTCAAACATGTTTACAGTGCATGTGTTCGCCAGTGTAAAACATGTTTATGTTCATTGTTTGGCTCTACTATATTTTTACTCGCAGACCATACCTTGTTTATATTTGTAAATTCAATGTGGATTCATTCTATTTCTATGACTTAGGGTGTACTTTTGTAAATTAGGTTTTGTTGTTTGTATAGTAAACGAAAAGAGGGAGAGCTTATTCTTGTGGAGGACGATCGATTTGAATAGTTAGCTAAATTTCGTATCTCTATGCCTTATGTAGTATGGAATGAGAGAAGAAGAAGCTTGAAGTGAAGTTCCTACGCTTTCCTCCCTTCACTCTAGTATGTTCGCTTTTCATTGTCCAAGTAAAGGAAAATCAAGGATATAATTAGAAGAAGAATATCAGAAATAATGTCTCATATTCCTGCCAGAAGGCCATTCCGAAGTCATCCTCTCAGTGTTCGTTTATAGGGAGGTAGGTACACTCTACACTTTGTTAGCCTTTCAGCATCAATAACAACATTAAGTATATTGTCTCAATAGATAATTTTTCAAAGAGATGATTGCAAAATAATAGGTGTGTTAACCTTAATCTTTTGAGGCGGTGATAGCTGCGTTAGCATTAAGTGTTGATTGCATAATATTTTGAGGCAATTTCACTAGATAATTTTTCAAGGTGATGATTGCATACTCTGTCTCTTAATCTCATTGTATACTCTGTGCTGATTGTTGGGGTTGCTTTGCAGTTTTACCTAGAAGATACACATATGAACAATCTTTTATTATTTACCTTATCGGAATGCTAAAGTCAATTTGTTTTATTTCTGGATGCCAAATCACTTTCAAAGTGTCTTTGGTGGTGAGTTGAATTAAGTATTATACATGCAATATATAGTTTCTTGAGAAAGAAGTGATCTTATTATTACTGGGCAGTTGCACCTGATGTTCTATTCTCTAAATGCCTACCAAAAGATGTTCTATCTAGCCTATATTGTTTGTCTAGTTTCTGTGTTGAGCCGCTCATCGACTATTTTTCTTTCTCCAAGCTTGCATCCTTGAGCATATCTGAGCCTACCACCGACTGCTTCTCTCGCTCCAATATCACATCCATAAGCATATATGAAAAGGGGTAAGTTGTTATTACTGCATAAATCTCGATAGCTTAAGCATTTTTTCAAGTAGATAACCCTCAGGTGGAACTTACATTGGTTGGATCTACTACTTAACCTTAAAAAACATAACAAATAATTAATTCTCTAGTACTAACCTAGTCCCAACACGCAATAGACCTAGTCCCAACACCCATAGGTGTCTTTCTGATTGACCTAGTAACAATTCCTTAAAAGACAGATATAGTGGATTCGGTTCCATTTAGAGAGCAAGAACCGGCATCAACAATGGAATATGAACACGCATATTCATCAATGAAATGGTTGTAGAATGATATATGCTAAAGCGACATTTTTACCATCTAACCTTTATTTACAATCCACAAAATTTATAGGTATCTTATAAACTGAAGCATAAATTTCTCTGCTAAACCTTAAATTTGAAAATGTTTTGCAAAATTACTTCATTATGTATCAAAGTATCTTGGCATTGTATATCAAAATATGTTCATATTTCTCTCTAATGGGTTTAATCCTAAAGGTTCCCACACCATTCCATTAAGAGATTTTTTTTTTTTAATTCCTGTAAACTTGTAAACTTATGATTACTAGCAAAATGAAAGCAAGTTGATTTTATTGAGAAAGAAAATGCAAAATTAGTTAAACATTTTGGTATTTGCTTATATATTTCATTTACAAGGAATCCTTTCTATCATTTTGAGAAAATTTATATACATGTACTTTGTGTTACTTTTCTTTAAATAAGTTTAAGAATTTGTAGTGTGATTTCTACTAAGCCTAGATAGATTTGTTTTACTGGAAAGCATTATGGAGGTAATCATTCAATCAAAGGAGGTGATAATTAATAATTGGTGTGTTCATATATTTAGTTGTCTTAGACCCCGTATGCCATAATAGTAGTGCATAATAAACACTACAAACTTCTAACTTTGCTAATGTATAATAAATATCAGGTAATACATAATACATGTTTGTATTAGTAGTATCATCATTGAATGCATACTGACTTGCTTGCTCTTTCTTCCTCTCAGTGCAGGTAGGAAGAACCTACATGCAAAAAGAAGCCAAGCGAGGGAAGCCAACTTAAGGACTAAGAGAACTGAAGTACCAACATCGGCGTATGTTTCACACAGTATGGAGAGATAATGCACTTCCTACCTACAGTGAGAGGTAATGCAGTTCCTACCTACAGAAAGAGACCAGGGAAGTCAGCTTAAGGAATAAGAGCAACTAAAGTACCACAAGCAGCATATATTTCATGCAGTATTGATACATAATGCTCACAAGCTTAGGTCGAGAAAGGTCGACAAAGTGAATGAGTAAAGCATACATGGGAGGCGACTGCTGGTTGATACCCTTTACTTGTAATTTGAAAACACACCTGTAACTTTACAGCACACCATCACATGCACACAATTTGTCCTCATATATATATATATATATATATATATACACACACACACACACACACACACATTAACAAATACCCCAAACATTACCTGAAATGTTACCCCAAATACTTAATTCTTGCTAACTAATGCTAGCATTAGCTTCTATTTCAGACCATTTGGAAATACTGAAAAAATAATATATGAAGTAAACAAAAGTTATATGAGGAAACATGAAGCATATAGCCTCTGTACCTCAGGAAGAGGCCAAATAAGATGATCAAATATGTGATTGTATGTGATTTGTCCTAGAAATCATTCCCTCAATTTAATAGACTGAGCAACATTTGTTTTATGAAACAAAATAAAAAAGATTATATTAATGATAATGAGTAAAATGTTATTACCTCATTTCAAATACTATAGTCGACGGCCATAAGCAACCAGGACTAATAATGCTAAATGTAACTTCAAAAATTGAGAATTATTATGCAATAGTTTCATTATTTTATAAATTGATTATAATTTTATTTAAATCTTATAATGATGTTTGATTAAAATAAATGATCCAACATAAGATAATAATATTAGATGTAACTTTAAAAAAATGAAATTCACTATGTAATAATTTCATTATTTTCTAAATTGATTATAATTTTATTTGTAGGAAATTGATTATAATTTTATTTAAATCCTACAAAGATGTTTAATTAAAGGAAACGATTTTACATATATTCACACTACATTACAAAATGCTACACTATGCTTTACTTAATACGAACTATTTTCCTAATATCTAAATAAACCTTAGAATAAACTAATCTTTTCTCCTTTCTGGTTTACAAGTGCTTTATCTAAAAAATAAAATTAAACAATAAACTAATTTTCTTGTTTACAAGTGATTTATCTAAAAATAAAATTAAACAATAAACTAATTTTAATAAACAAAATTATTAATATTTACAAGTGCTTTATCTAAAAATAAAATTAAACAATAAAACTAATTTTAATGAACAAAATTATTAATATATATTATAATAACGATGAATATGATTAACCACATTTTATAAAAACAACTTTGGGAGGATATAATAGCAAGAAAATTGAATGTGGATACCATGCATAATTTGCAAACTTAACGAGGAAAGAAATCTTACAAATAATATTATAAGTATAACTAAAGGCCATGGAATTTAATATCTCGGAAAATAAATTTTAACATCACAATATATATATTTAATCAAATATGTTATTTTTATTTTTATTTTTAAGAAACCATGAATATTATATTAATATAAAAATAGATGGATTCAATGTGGTTGTGTCTAAACACTTTTCTCTGTAGCCTTAGCAATAATGATCTTTTCGGATGAAGATTAAGTTGAAATAATCTCACGGTAGTTAGTTCAAACTAAAGAAGGAGACATGCATGAACAATGATAGGAAGAGTTATTGTCAATCTAATTCAAGTCACCCCAAGCTTAAGCTATTTTAGGTTGACAAATTCAAGGAGCAAGACATTTTGTTGTAGCACCATGTTGGATGTGTTCTTAGAAATCCTAAGGAAGTACCTCATGTAAAATTTTCAATGTCAAAGATAATTTTAAAGTATAAATAGAGGGGTTTTGTTCCATGGTATAATCCTTGAATCCCTAATAAATAAATCAACCTCAACTTAGGGGAGTTGTAAATTGAGTGGAAGTTATACGTCAATTGGAGGTCACATATCTAGAAGCAAGAATGAAAGCCCTCATTATTATTCAAGGATATATAATAGAAAATCTTGGCCATGGCCATGGCCATTCAAAATCTATCTAAAATTGCATAAATGAGCATTGATCTCCTAATATTAAAGGTTGGGTATTCTCTTTTATTTTAGGCTAGAGTTACTTTGCTTTTTTTTTCGTCAACAAAGAAGAGTGAGGCATAATGTTCTGCTATGATATTTATTTTATGAGATCTCGGGTAAGATATATGTCCCTCTTGTCTATAGATTTGAATATAGAAAAGAAAATTTTAACATCCCCAAAATCCCTTAAATTTCCTCATCTCCAGCTTATCTTTTGGGATGACACACTCTAAAGAATATTGGGAATAAGCTAGGTAGATTCATTGATTGAGTCAAACCAAATGGATAATTATGCTCCTAGTTAGGATTATATGTGGACATGGATCAAGAGAAGGGACTCTTAGTGGACATACCAATTAATATTGATGGGTGGAGCTATCAACATATCCTCAATTATGACTAGGTTTGTTTCAAGCACCATATTTTTCATTAATATCGACACTTTGCCAAAAATTATCAAAAACACCAAATATCCCCATTCAAAACCAAATATCAAAAATAAAATTTGAGTTTAAGGCAATCACAAGAAACCAAAGAAAAATAATACAATAAGTGTCTATCAAAACCAAACAAGCCCCACTAGAGTTTGAACTAGTTTGAAGTTATTATAAATCTTGATGCTTCAAAAAGTATAGAAGACATAGAGAAGGTACCTAAAAAGCAAGAAATGGAACCAAAATTATGCTTAGAGAACCTTGACAATATCATTGATTCATCCCTTGTGGATATTAAGACTAATGCTCTATTTGAAAATATTATAGGGGGTAAAGAGGAAGAAGAAGAGATTGTAGAAGAAATACAGGAGAGAGAATGGGAGGTAGAAGAAATAGAGAAGGACTTATAAAAAACAATAAAGATGACCAAATTCTTAGATAAATATCTAAATAAAGTTCCAATCCCATCGCCTCCTCTCATTAGGGGAAGGAAATCTAATGAGGGACACAAGACTTTTAAGCATGAAAAACATGTTATGACAAGATACTATGTTCTTTTGGAAATAAGTAGAGCAAGAGCTATAACTAGGAACAAATAATCTATGTTTTTATTTTTTTTTCTATCTATAACTAATTTGTAAGAATCTATTCTTGTACTCTAAAACTATCAAGAAAAACATTTACTGAAAAATAATAAAAGAATTCGGTTACCTTTACCACAAATATTTTTGGACAATTGATTTTAAAATATGATTTTCATACTAATTAACATTATAAAAATATTGTTCCTTTTCATGAGCATATAAATGGTAAAGATAAAGATAAATATTGAAATTCAGTAAGTTAATTTTGGATAAAACCTAATTATAATTTTATGATGGGTCCAACCCACGTGATCCCAACTTTCCGTCTGATGATGTGTATTACACCGTGGCAAGGGTTATGATTTGTTAATTAATTTGCTTGATTGTATGAATCAATGCGAAATCGGTACTTATAGATTTGTTTTAATGAGGGAGTACCTCAGTCTCACCTCCGCTCGACAGTTGTCTGCCTCGGGAATTTCAAAAGGGTTGAGGGTTTAGGGTTCTCGACCCTTCGCGCCTATTCACTTTGGCTGGTCCCGGTTATTGGTATTCCTCTTCCGCTCTGCGAGTTGGTGACCTCTGTTTGTTGGCTGTGGGTTATGATGCTTCCTGTTTCTGGATGGTTCGGTCCACTGGTTCGATACCCAGCTGCCCTTCTAACAGTGCTTGTGTCTACATGCTCGACCTTTCCTGTTCCACCGGCATTTGATAGTTATAATGGTAAGTTTCGAATCGTTGCTGTGCGGTTAGGGTCTCAATGGCTATTATGGTTCATCTTCAGTCGTTTTCCTTGGAGCTCTTGTTGGTTTCTGTATCTATGCAATTCATGGATGCCTGTGAATGATTTGGGGTTTGTTTCCTTGTTGCTGTAAATTTATTCTCCTTGTAACACTCGTGCTCTTTTGCAACAGTTTTGTTCTAGTGCCTGCTCTGCTCTTAATGGATTGGTGACGGTGTTCTCAGCTGGAAATTCCGCAAGAAACCCTGGTAAGTTAATGTTCTATGCCAGATTTATTTTTACGCTCCTTTCTCTGTTACTTATGTCGCGGCTCCTTCGTGGGAAGGTGTTTCGTCTGGGTCGGTTGGAGATCCTGGCACCGTGGACAGGTAAATTTCGACTTCGGTTTTGTTTTGTGTTATTATTTCTTTATTATGTTCTCTTTTCCTGTATATACTACTGGCCTAACTACCTTTCCATACTCTTCTCATTGCAGGGAGGACTGTGCACGGTGGCCTCCATCATATCCTCGGCAGCCTGCAATTTCAGGTAGCTCTTCCTCTTTGTTGTTTGGTAGTTATTTGCTTGGGTTTCTTCGACTCTCAAGGTCGGACTTGTGTATAGACCCTAGGTTGTTCTGTTCTCGAGTTAGTCTCTCGTTGTTCTCGGATTGTAGTCACGATGTTTAGCATTGATGTAAACTCGTTATCGTTCACTGTAGGTCTTTGACTGTGTCGGTAGTCCTGAGTCGTTCGACTATTTTTTTGACAGCATGTAATGGAAACTCATACAGGGTTTTTTTTATATGATTAATGTATCTATTCAGTTGTATAACTTATTTCTGTGGAACTGTGATTTTTTTCTATGAACGACAAGGCATGTATTTTTATATTGCATACCTGGGGTTCGGTTGTGTGTTCCTGGTCTTGTAGCTTCCGCCAGCACGTATCGCTTTTCTTAATGCAATGCCTGTAGCACGCTCTGCTTGACAACCTAGTTTAGTACATTTATCTGCACCATCACACAGTTTTGAACACAATATTTATATGAATGCTCAGAATATTTTATTCCTCTGTTATCTCTGCTTTTTGTCTATTTTCACGAAGTCGGAACCCCTTCAATGGTTCATTCCGCTCCTTTTATAATTTATGTTTACAAAAGCAGTTGTTTATTACATAACTGTTGTTGGTTATATCATTCGTTTCTACAGCTAGTTGCTAACTGGCATATTCGGTTTCTCTTTGTATCTTTCCAATCGTCATATGGTTGTTTACGAGAACGGAAATGTTTCCTAATTTTTTACTGTTCCTAATTAAAAGTAAACTATCACAATATTGTTTTTCTCTGCTTTTGGTAATTTAAAAAAAAAACATTACATAGGTAATAATAACAATAATAAAAAAAAGAAATAACCAAGGCAGTGTTGCTGCCCATCCATCAAACCATGTCCTCCGTCCTCTTTGGAAACTTTTTCTACCTTCTCTCTGACTCTACCCTGTTGACCAGATGCTCCTGCATCAGGCTTCCGGGGTAAAAGAGAACTCATGGCTCCGTTCCATGAGCTCCTCCACCGAGTAACCAGCCTTCTGAATCTGCGCCGCATCAAGCCACGAGCTGTCCTCCATTGGACGGTCTCTCCACTTGATGAGGTAATGCAGATACTCCTTTCTGCGCGTCCTTTTGGCTACCTGGGTGCTGAGGATCCCTTCAATTTCATGGGTCCGGGCTGAAGGTAACTGCTTCTTCCAAGGACTGCTCTCTAACTGGGTGTCCCGTTCTGGTTGTACCATACTATCATCTTCCGCCTGGGCATGATATGGGAACAGGTCTGCCACGTTGAATATAGGTGAAATGCCTATGTCCGGTGGCAGCTGAATTTCATAAGCATTGGCTGAAAATTTTCGCAGAATCTTACATGGACCGATTTTTTTGTATTTCAACTTGTTATACGTGCCCTTAGGAAACCGTTCCTGGCGCAGATGCGCAAGGACTTCGTCTCCAACATCAAAATGTACCTCTCGCCGCTTTATGTCTGCGTGCTGTTTGTATTTCTGCGTGCTGTCCTACAATCTTAATTTGACCTTTTCATGAAGTTCGCTCATTGCTTCAGCAAAAGCTTCCGCATCTGCACTTCTCCGTTCTAGCTGTCCCAAATCTCGTAGTTCATGTACCCCTCGAGGATGCATACCATACAAAATCTGAAATGGGCTAAATCCGGTGCTCCGATTGGGCGAATCGTTATAAGAGAATTCTGCCTAGGCAAGAGCTCAATCCCATAATCATGAGTTTTCTCCTGTCAAGCTTCGTAATAAGTTTCCCAAACTCCTGTTCGCCACCTCTATCTGCCCATTAGTCTGCGGGTGATACGCAGAACTGAAATTTAATTGCGTGCCCAACTTTTTCCACAGGGTGCGCCAAAAATGTCCTGTGAACTTCACATCCCTGTCTGAAACAATAGTCTTGCATAAGCCATGCAATCTAACAACTTCCGTGAAAAACAGGTGTGCCACATTCGTGGTGTCACTAGTTTTCCGGCAAGGAATGAAATGAGCCATTTTTGAGAACCTGTCTACCTTCCACCATCACTGAATCATATCCCCGCTGTGTTCTAGGTAATCCTAGAACAAAATCAATACTGACTGAATCCCACGGCTTACTTGGAACAGGTAGGGGTGTGTATAATCCAATGTTTTGGTTGTGTCCTTTCGCCAGTTGGCAGACTTTACATCTGGTTACATACCTCTGCACATCCTGGCTCATTTTTGGCCAATAATAAAAATGTCCTAGCTGCTCCAACGTTTTATCGATGCCAAAATGTCCTGCTAATCCGCCACTGTGTTTTTCTCTTACTAAATTTTCCCTCATCGAACAATCCGGAATACATAGCTGTCCACCTCGAAATAATAATCCTTCCTGTAAATTGAAATCTAGCCATGGGCTTGTATTCCTTAATACAGGATTTTGGCATGCTTCAAAAGCTTCCTTGAAACTCGCGTCCATCTGGTACAAATCCTTCAGATACTCAAATCCCATCACCTGTATGCCACTTTCTTATAAGAGCAAGGCTCTTCTACTTAGAGCATCCACCACTTTGTTGGCTTGCCCACTTATGTGTTTTAACACAAAAGTAAAACTCTGCAAGTATTCTACCCACTTGGCATGCTTATGGTTCAATTTTTGTTGCTGTGTTACATATTGTAATGCTGAATTATCAGAGAACAAGACGAACTCATTGCCTAGTAGGTAGTGTCTCCAATGTTTTAAAGCTTGGACTACTGCATAGAACTCTTTGTCATATGACGAATACTTCTGCCGACTCTCATTTAGTTTTTCACTAAAACGCCACTGGATCTATCCTTTGAGCCAGGCCAATAACTATCTTGCATCACAACGAACCTGAAAAGGTTTACTAAAATCGGGTAGTCTCAAGATCGGCCTCTCCGTTATTTTTCGCTTCAGAAGTTGGAAATTGTTTTCTGCCGCCTTGGTCCAACAAAATGGTTGGCTGGCCTTTTTGATGGTCTCTAGCATTGGTGCACAGATCTCAGTGAAATTCTTAATGAATTTTCGATAAAAACTTGCTAAACCGTGAAAGCTACGTACCTCAAACAAACTCTTAGGTGACGGCCAACTTATGATTGTTGTAATCTTTTCTAGGTCCATCTTTAACTCGTTCTCCACAACTACAAATCCCAGATATGTCAGCTCCTTCTGTAAGAAAGTGCACTTCTTCAAATTTATCAGCAGCTTGTTCTACTGCAGCTTCTCGAATACCCTTCAAATATGCTGAAGGTGCTCTATTTTCGTCTTGCTGAAAATTAAAATTTCGTCCAGATAGACTATCACAAATTTTCCAATAAATTCCTTTAACATTTCATTCATCAGTCTCATAAAAGTACTTGGAGCGCTACTCAACCCAAATGGCATGACCAGCCATTCATACAGCCCCTCATTGGTTTTGAAGGTTGTTTTCCACTCATCTTCCTCTCTAATTCTGATCTGATGGTACCCACTTTTCAGATCTATTTTTGTAAAATAAGCTGCCCCACTAAGACAGTCCATCATGTCGTCCATTCTGGGTAAGGGAAACCTGTATCGAATCATAATTTTGTTTATAGCCCGCGAATCGGTACACATTCGCCATTCTCCACCTTTCTTGGGTGCAAGAACTATTGGTACTACACAGGGGCTCAGGCTCTCTCTGATTAGTCCCTTATCCAACAACTCCTGCACTTGTTTGCGTACTTCTTCATTGTCCTTCGGACTCATTCTATACGTTGCCTTATTTGGCAAGCTTGACCCTGGTATAAAACCAATGTGATGGCTGATACTCCTTTTGGGAGGCAATTTATCAGGCAACTCATCAGCCGCAATATCGTGGAATTCTTCCAATAGCTCATGTATTTCCTTAGGCAGTTCTGATTTTTCCAAGTTCAGCAACACTGGCTTCATCCTCCTCACAACTGCAAAATTAACTTCATTGTCCTCTACCTATTTCACAAACTGTTTTCCTCCAATTAACAGTGCCTTTGTTCCGCTTGATTCTGTTGTGTCTTCCTCTTTGATGGGTACAAGTGTGTGTTGGACCCCATCCTTTGTAAATTTATAACAATTGGTCTTTCCGTCGTGTGTTACCTTCCTATCATACTTCCATGGTCTTCCGAGCAGTATATGGCACACGTCCATTGGCATAATATCACAGACCACTGTGTCGTGGTACTTGCCAATGTAAAAATCTACCTCGCATTGTTCATCAACTAACAGCTGGTGGCCCTTTTGTAGCCATGACACCTTGTAAGGTGTGGGGTGCTTCAGCCGCTTCAACCCCAGCTTTTCCACCATCTCAGTGGCAACCAAGTTATCCATACTTTCGCTGTCTATTATCAATTTGCAGCACTTCCCATGCGATTTACAGACTGTCCGGAACAGTGCTTTCCGCTGTGTTGGTTCAGCCACCTCCTTGGTTGGTTTTAACAGCACTTTATTTAAAATCAAAGCTTCTCTCGTTTCCGCCATGTCTTCCACCTCCCGGGGTTGTGCTTCAGCTTCTTCAGGCTGTGCCATAAGTGTTCCCCCCTGTCCTGCCTATTCAACTTCTAGACATTCAAAGGATCGGTGCCCCCATTTATGGCACCTGTAGCACTGGACACTAGTCCCTCTTCCGCGGCCATTCCCTCGTCCTCGCTGATATGACCGACCTCCTCTAGTGCTTTCTCCTTTCTCTGTTGTCCCCAAAGTTTTAGAACTGTTGCCTTCTTCGCTGTTCGCAGCGGTCCTTCCTCTGCCGTAGGACTGTCCCCGTCCTCTGCCATTCCCTCTCCCTCTCCTGTTAATCTGTTTTCGATTGATTTTCTCTTCAGCCTTCACAGCACTCTGAAAGGCTTCTTCAATATTTCGGGGAGAAAGAATACTGATTTCATCCAATATTTCCATCCTCAAGCCATTTACGTACCTCGCTGTTTTTTCTGGAGTATCATACGTATAACCAGCACGTAAATTCACTCGGTAAAACTCTTATGTGTACTCTTTGACAGTCATACCCTTCTGTTTCAAATTCTGTACCCGCCTATATAGTTCCACCTGGTAGTCTTTCGGTAGAAATCTGCCCTTCAATTTTGCCACCATTCTTGACCATTTTCGTATCAGCAATTTGTTCATCCTTTTTCTGTCTGCTTGGACATTGTCCCACCACAAGAGGGCGTGTCCCTTTAACTTAGTTGCAGTGAACTTAACTCTTTTATCCTCCCTGACTTCCTCATTTTCGAAGTATTTATCTAGTTCGCTTATCCAGTCCAACAGGACATCTGCGGACAGACTGCCATCATAATTAGAAATCTCTGTTTTGGGTTTGCTGCTGGCCAATAGAATTGAACGCAGCAGTCTCAATTCTGGAGCTTCTTCGTCTGACCCTTCTGTAGCAGTTACCGCTTCCTCCTCACTGTCATCTCCAAGTTTCGGGTCTCTTCGCCTACCCGCCTCCACTGCTTCCAAACGAGCTGTAAGAACTCTAACCTGCTCTCTCAATCCTTCATCTGCTCCTCGGCATCCACCTCTCCCACGTCCTCGTCTTGGTGCTTGCACCTCTGCCATCCTCTTCTATTTCTAAAAAAAAACTGCTCTGATACCACTTGATGGGTCCAACCCACGTGATCCCAGTTTTCCGTCTGCTGATGTGTATTACACCGTGGCAAGGGTTATGATTTGTTAATTAATTTGCTTGATTGTATGAATCAATGCGAAATCGGTACTTATGGATTTTTTTTAATGAGGGAGTACCTCAGTCTCACCTCCGCTCGACAGTTGCCTGCCTCGGGAATTTCACAAGGGTTGAGGGTTTAGGGTTCTCGACCCTTCGCGCCTATTCACTTTGGCTGGTCCCGGTTATTGGTATTCCTCTTCCGCTCTGCGAGTTGGTGACCTCTGGTTGTTGTCTGTGGGTTATGATGCTGCATGTTTCTGGATGGTTCGGTCCACTGGTTCGATACCCAGCTGCCCTTCTAATAGTGCTTGTGGCTACATGCTCGACCTTTCCTGTTCCACCAGCATTTGATAGTTATAATGGTAAGTTTCGAATCGTTGCTGTGCGGTTAGGGTCTCAATGGCTATTCTGGTTCGTCTTCAGTCGTTTTCCTTGGAGCTCTTGTTGGTTTCTATATCTATGCAGTTTGTGGATGCCTGTGAATGATTTGGGCTTTGTTTCCTTGCTGCTGTAAATTTATTCTCCTTGTAACGCTCGTGCTCTTCCGCAACGGTTTTGTTCTGGTGCCCGCTCTGCTCTTAATGGACTGGTGATGGTGTTCTCAGCTGGCAATTCCGCAAGCAACCCTGGTAAGTTAATGTTCTATGCCAGATTTATTTTTACGCTCCTTTCTCTGTTACTTATGTCGCGGCTCCTTCGTGGGCAGGTGTTTCGTCTGGGTCGGTTGGAGATCCTGGCACCGTGGACAGGTAAATTTCGACTTCGGTTTTGTTTTGTGTTCTTATTGCTTTATCACATTCTCTTCACCTGTATATACTGCTGGCCTAACTACCTTTCCATACTCTTCTCATTGTAGGGAGGACTGTGCACGGTGGCCTCCATCATATCCTCGGCAGCCTGCAATTTCGGGTAGCTCTTCCTCTTTGCTGTTTGGTAGTTATTTGCTTGGGATTCTTCGACCCTCAAGGTCAGACTTGTGTGCAGACCCTAGGTTGTTCTATTCTCGAGTCGGTCTCTCGTTGTTCTTGGATTGTAGTCACGATGTTTAGCATTGATGTAAACTCGTTATCATTCACTATAGGTCTTTGACTGTCGGTAGTCCTGAGTCGTTCGACTATTTTTTTGACAGCATGTAATGGAAACTCATACAGGGTTTTTTTTATATGATTAATGTATCTATTCGGCTGTATAACTTATTTTTGTGGAACTGTGATTTTTTTCTATGAACGACAAGGCATGTATTTTTATATTGCATACCTGGGGTTCGGTTGTGTGTGCCTGGTCTTGTAGCTTCCGCCAGCACGTATCGCTTTTCTTAATGCAATTCCTGTAGCACGCTCTGCTTGACAACCTAGTTTAGTACATTTGTCTGCACCATCACACAGTTTTGAACACAATATTTATATGAATGCTCATAATATTTTATTCCTCTGTTATCTCTGCTTTTTGTCTATTTTCACGAAGTCGGAACCCCTTCAATGGTTCATTCCGCTCCTTTTATAATTTCTGTTTACAAAAGTAGTTGTTTATTACATAACTGCTGTTGGTTATATCATTCGTTTCTACAGCTAGTTGCTAAGTGACATATTCGGTTTCTCTTTGTATCTTTCCAATCGTCATATGGTTGTTTACGAGAGAACAGAAATGTTTCCTAATTTGTTATTGTTCCTAATTAAAAGTAAACTATCACATTATTGTTTTTCTCTGCTTCTGGTAATTAAAAAAAAAACATTACATAGGTAATAATAACAATAATAAAAGAAAAGAAATAACCAAGGCAGTGTTACTGCCCATCCATCAAACCATGTCCTCAGTCCTCTTTGGAAACTTTGTCTACCTTCTCTCTGACTCTACCCTGTTGACCAGATGCTCCTGCATCATTTTATATAAAAGAAATTATATATATAGTTAATATATTAATATAAGGAATATAATAATTAATTAGCTAGAATAAACTAGAATAAATTTAAAAACATTTTTATATTTATATATATACCATTTAATGCTTATAAAAAATAACTTAATTGGTAATTATCATGTTATTATAGTATATATGTAAAATTATAAAAATTAAAATTGAAAAACCCTTATAAATCAATCCCTATATATATATATATATAGATATATAATTTATTTTTTCAAATTAAATTGCAGCTGAAATCAAACAAGGAACAATTGATATTAGAAAGAATACACAAAATAAAATTTAAATGTTAACGATCTAAATGCTTATAACTCATTTTTTATAGAGTAAAAAAATTATTCACGTCCTTGGAAACCTTGGGGTCAATCAAATGTCGACATTCAACCTATAAAGCAATAAGAACACAAAACAAATAAGTCCATTGAATATGCTTGGAAACCTTGGGGTCCATCAAATGTCGACATTCAACCTATAGGTCTCTTTAAACAAAGAAAACATAAAACCTAAAGAAATCTAAACCAACTTTATTTCTCTCATAGCTGGTATAACGTAATCTAATTTAAAATTTGTATATCACAATCATTTGTTTTTAGCAACTTTCAGGTATATATAAATGTTTTTTTAAATTTGTATAACACAATCACGTGTTCCCAATAGCTCTCATATTTATATAGTCTTACCCAAAATTAAATCACTAAATCTGCGAAAACCAAAACCCAGACAACATATCTGACACGGTTTATGACTGAGAAGTGATGATATAAATAAAAGCATAAAACAGAAATATGATTGCAGTTGTTTATAATGAGACTTTTTGGAAGTGTTTCCGGTGGGTTTTTCTGGTCAAAATCTGACAACAATTTATTGGAATCGCAAGTTTGATAGCTAGTTTCTGCACAATCAAAGCGTCCCAGGGGTTTTTCAGGGTGCTGAATCCAAATATGCAGTTAAAAAACCATTTTAACTGCAACAAATCAAGATTTTACCTCAATTTCTTTACCGGATTCCGTCACCAGAATCTCCAAAAAATCGCATTATAAACAACTCCAATATGATTCTGTACAGACCTCCGACAAACATTACACCATATGTAATTGTGCCCAAATTCCTACCGATCTCAACTACGTAGACAATTATTTCTTGAGATTATTCACTTTTCGAAGGATGTGATAGTTCTTTGTACAAAACAGGTTCGGTGTTAATGATTTTGTTCCAGTTCGGTATTTATGACTTTAGGTGAGATGGGTTTCATGGCCATTGATTCGCCAGGTGCTAGAGTCGGCGGGGCACACGATCAGAACTTGAAGGAAGATAACTGGTGCTACGGCATGTGAAATCAAAGACCAGTCTCCAATCCCTAACATCTTTTCTGAGCTCGCTGTCATGGTTGGCCAAATGAGGGAGGGATAAGAATATAGTTGTGTTTAGTGTGATTTATTTTGGAGTTTTTGGTCTCTCAAATTTGTATTTAAATTTGAGGTGAAATTTTGATTTGTGTTATTTAAATTAGTTTTTTGAATGTAATATAAATTTAACACGGGAAAAATCCCTAAAACACTTCTATTTTGTGCAGGGTTTATCTATCAAACATTTCAATGAATTCTTATCAAATTTTAAAAAAATTAAACCAAAAAATCTAAAAAAAACTTCCAAAAAATATACTAAAAATAACTCAGAATAAAATTACCCTTGCAAATAGCTCTAGACTGCCAAACCCTAAAGAGGACACACAATGAGGGAAACAAAGGTAATTATGATTAAAGTGGATATGCAGTCGCCTGAAAATGTAGAGCACAAATTTGACAAACTTCTCGTTGAAATATTGCCTACCATAGTTCTCATTGAAAGGCAAAATGTTGGGGAAGTCAGTACTTTGTGATAAAATAAATGGCTGACTTGGTCTATGTTGCCAATCTAGGCCAGTCGCTTGCTCTAGCCAACGGTCGGATATAACCCTTTCATCCCAACAAATCTCTTAGGAGAATCAACTATCTAGGTCCGTTTTTATTTCTTTTTATAAAAAATTCCCAATATGAGATCATTGTGTAGCTACCCAATAAATTATTTCTCTTCATATCTACGGTGCAAAAGTACTATGTATAGGTTTTATTTCTCATTAAATTAAATTTTAAACTAAGTTTTTAAGTTTAATTTCATTTGAGTATCTTTTTCCGTAAAATGATTCCGTAAAAATAAATCATTTTAGTAATTTTATTTATTTATTTATATTATTTTATAAATAATATAAATTATTTCTTGTTATTATTATTTTTTTGTTTATATATAATATTTTTGTTAGGTTTTAAAAGTGTTTTTGCTCACCTAAGAGTTAGTTTTCCTTGTTTTCTTTGGATAGGACGAAAAAGATTAATAGTCTAAGATATAGAGGTATCTGGTAGGAGTCCTTTTAGGGACCACCAATGGGTAATTCTAGGTGACATGGTTTTTCTTGAATAATAGTGATGACTCAATTTGCATTCAAGGATAATAAAAGTGAGCAATGATAAATTTTCCAATGATGAAAAACTATTTTTTTTTGCAAAAAATAACTAGAAGAAACTAAGCTCTATGTTTATTTTAAAGATGAAAAATGAGTTAGGAAACTTTAACATCATTTTGGTCTTGATAAATATACTGATAGAAAAAACAACACCCCAAAAATTCTAAAAAATCTCAATTATGTCATACCTAAAAATCTCAATTATGTCATACCTAATGACTAGATCTCAATTATCACCTACCTAATGAGTAGTAGAGAGATTTTTTTTGGCTTTTATAATAGTAGAGAGATTTTTTTTTGGTTTTTATAATTATATTTTGTAGGAAAAATAAGATTCCAATAAAATATTCATTATTACATAGTTAGTGACTAGAGAAACATGTTTTTTTTTTAAGTTAAAGAAAATGATTTCATTAATAAAAAAGGTTACATATAGGGTAACATGTTAAAACTGGTAGAGTCAAGGTTATGACTACAAATATTAACAACATTTCCATCTATATCATATTAAGGTTACCGTTCTGAGAACTTAGACACAAACAAATATGCAAAAAGAGCTTAAACAAAATAACAATATGACCCATCAATGAGGCATTTTGATACACATAACAATGCATAATAAAAACATGATATCCAACATCATGCTTCACTAAACACAAGCAATGACCAATAAGAACAATGCACTACCCCTGCAAAAAGAAAGGTCACCATGCCAAAACCCAAAGAGATAGTGTGTTATCCATGCAAAACATACACATCTTTCATGAGCCATAAGGAACAATTTTCAGCATATGAGCGATAATTCTAGGAGGCAGAGCATATAATGCTTCTAAAAAACAGTAAAGAATACTACCATATATCACCATGGAGCAGACCTCAAAAATATCTGAAATTTTTTAATACTAAAAGCCATGAAGCACAAAGATGTCCAAAACTGAAGATTTAAGACCTTGTCAATCAAAAGAAATCAATGTGAAATCAATAGTATTGTTAAGAGAAAGACTATGAGGATTCACTGGAGGATCAATAATCCCCTGGAGTTCATATTCTGAGACAATGTAGCTATCTAGACAGTGTAAATACACATCAATATCATCCAAATAAAAACATGTATTCCTAAGCAAGTGCTTTATATCCTCTTGACAAACAAAAATCTAGTAATTATCAACTTTCCTATCCCATAAAACCATACGAACATTAACTGAAGAACATGCAGTGAGTGTAAGAAATGCAATATTTGTTTCCTTAAATTTCTTGGGTTCTATAGCCATTAGAAACCATTGCCTCCCATGTCTGAGTTGAAGAAGTAGGGACGATATCCAAACTCATTCGACTCCAGTTGTCGAATTTTCCAACGGAATTTTAGAGGGACCAAATCAAAATATGAAGCAATTGATTCCTAAGCAAAGAACTAGTGATGATAATCCCTAGAAAAACTAGCTCCACCTCTACAACTAGCCTTGTGATTTTGTGGAGGCATAGTGAGTGGAGCAAGAGGACAGGGACAACACACATAGAGAAACCCACTACCCACAAAACACACCAGAAGACTGATGAAAAACCAATGAAGACTCCAGAAGCATAAAAGGAAATCATCCCCTAATCACCAACTACTTAATTCACATTGAACGAGGGTTAGACAATTTTCCCCACCAAGCACCATAGAGATATACTCCTAATAATCTTGTGAAGCACTTCTAGAAATTAAAGACCCTTTGAAACTGAAACAAGGTGATACCATTTTGTGTACTGCCATTTTCTTTGTGAATGATCTTGTTTATAGAATCTAAACAACAAATGGTATTAGAGCCTAGCAGAAAGAGTGTTTAGAAAATGTGGTGAGAGGTTGTTGCCAAGAACAAGATTGGTGTCGAGATCAAACAGATCAATGCAGAGAGAAACATATCGGCCGCAAATATATGCTGTTTCCACAACAACTATTAAGGGGAAGGGGATTAGCAGGCTCGAAGATAAAAATTCAAGCAACAAAGTGCTACGTCTAAAGTTGTTAAAGTCAACCATTGCATTTTCTTTTTTAAGATCATGGTTGGTATTTTTAACCCACCATTTCATAATCGTATTTCACAACCATCGTTTCACAATTGTTTATCACAATTGTATTTTTATTTTAAAAAGGATTAATCACAACCCCTATTTCGAGTGTGATTGTTGTCGGTTTATGAAGCGAACTTGCAACACTGTAGAAAATGAGAAAAGTGTGTGAAGTCACATTTTGTGTAGAGGACAAACTAGGCCATACAACATTGTGATTTGTTTCGAGTGGATTTTGCATATTCGTGGAGGAGCCCATAGATTATAAGAGGAGCTAAATTTGTATTTCGATTTCCAGTTAGAAGGGTGCGGAGCGATAGCTTCAGATTGAAACCCCAGTTAAAGTGGAGGTTGAGTGAGGCAAGATGCAAAACAAAAAGGCCGCAAAAGTTGTTAAAATAACCCGAGGGAGCACAAAAATGTAATATGAAACCTTGCCGTATGAGTTAATACAGAGATCAAGAGATCAAGGTATTTTTTTTTAAGTATAAACCCTTGCAACTTTTTTTAAGGAATTTTGTTTTGAAGAAAGGAAAATCCTTTCAAAAAATTATGGAAGAAAAATCCATTTATTAAAATATTTTGAGGACCTTTTTTTTAAATAACTAGGGTTTTGGGTTTTGAAAAATGGAGTAGGGTTTATGAAACATGTAACATTTTTTTTTATAAATAGGGTTTGAGAATTATTTAAAGAATAAAGTTTTATGAAAAAAAAATATGGTTTTTTTTTTATAGGTTTTTGTTTTTAAAGAAGGGGTTCAAGAAATATTTAACATTTTCTTCGGAAAGACTATGTGTAAAGAATTATGGAAAATGCAAAATTTGAAGTTGAAAATTTTAACCTAAAAAACAATTTTGAATTGTGGAAGTTAAAAATGCAGGATCTACTAGTACAACAGAGGTTGTATAAGGCATTAGGTGGTAGGAGTAAGAATCTTATAACAATGAGCGATGATGAACGGGAGGACTTGGATGCCAAATCCCTTGGTACAATTGAGTTGTGTCTCAGTGTAATGGTTTATTTAAATTTTTTAGAGAAGTTACGACAACATGCTTGTGGACCAAGTTGGAAGGTCTATATATGATGAAATCCATGACAGAACTAAATGTACATAAAGAGGAAGTTGTAGAACTTGAAGAAGAAAGAAGGTACGACAATCATATATCACGTAAATTTGTTTAATACTATTGTTTTCTAGTTAAGCAATATAGATGTCTAACTAGGTAGCTAAGATAAGGCACTTAGATTGTTTTGTTCACTTCCTGAACTAAGGGGCCATTTTGTAACCTCTGTGAGCTTAAGAACAACATAAACTCTTGAATTTTATGTGTTTTTTGGAGCTATGTTATCTAAAGAAGTGAGAAGGAAATCAAGCGTTGAAACCTAGACACTAGGAGAAATGGTGGCTAGAGGTTGCTATAGAGAAAGAAGAGAGAAATCAAGAAGTTATTCTAGGTTAAAGTCAAAAGTAAAAAGGAGAAAACCAAGATGTTGGTTCTACAACAAATCAGAGAATCCAAAGAAAGATGGTTAGAAAAGGAAGGAATCTAGGGAGAATTAAAAAAGGGAGGCAAATACAATTGAATTGAGTTTAGGTTTGGTCAATGAAGTGCTATCAATTTGTGATGTTCCTAAATATCATGAAAATTAGCTATTAGATTCTGGTGCATCTCATCATATTATGTGTTTACATAATTATTTTTTCAACTTATGAAGTTGTTGATGGTGAATCTTTCCTTATGGTTAATAATGTTTCCTATAAGACCGTTTGGATTTGGAGTCTCAAAATCAATATGCCTCACAATATTGTTATGACATTAACATATGTAAGGCCATGTACCTAAGTTAAATAAAAATAGAATTTCATTGGGAGTATTGGATTTTGGTGGTTATAAGTTCATAGGTCACAGTCTATTCCATGTTGAAAGTGTCAAAGGGTGCTTTAGTAGTCATGAAGGCTACAGAGAAAAAGAACCTTTACAATCTTGTGGGAATTACTTAGATTAGTGAAGCAACAATGGCATCTAAAGGGGTAGATAAGTCCACTCATTTATGGAAATAACAATTGGGTTCAAAAAAGCGAGAAGGGAATTCAAGTATAATTGACAACAAGTTACTTCCAAATTTGAAATCTATGAATTTAAGTTTCTGCAAACATTTTATATTTGGGAGATAATGTAGACAAAAATTTAAATCATGATGTCTAGCAGTAAAGGTATTATTGACTACATCTGTTCTTGTGTTTTGGGACCATCCCCTACTATTTTTTTTAGAGGATCATTGTATTCTATTTCATTTATAAATGATTTTACTAGAAAGATATGGGTCTATGTATTCAAAAGTAATATGTTTAAAAAATTTAAACAATTTAGAACAATGGTAGAGAAGATGACTCAAAGGACAATCATGTTAATTTTAGGGCTAAATAGTTCTCTGTTGAAGATAATTGAATTTTTAAAATTTTCAGTAATTTTCACAATTCGTTCACCCCATATCATCATGATCAATTATATAGAGAGAACATTAACAAAAAAAATGCAACAAAATAATAAGGAACATTAGAAGAAAAGAATACACAATAGAGATACCGGGATTTAGTCCAAAGACCAGGGAAAAACCCCATGAGGGGAAAAGCCAAAAATAAATTATTCTTCTTCTAAGATATTCATCAAATGTCCAATTGAGATACATGGTATAATGAGGCTTAAGTCTTTCAGCATCAACCACATTAGGTCTCCTAGGGCCAACCGTGGATCATACATGATGCTCATAAGATGGTAGCAAAAAGCATGTATAGGAGGTATTAACAAGCCTTCCTCAGGACCTATGATAGGTCTCCATATCGTTGTTACAAGTAGCATATATCTCTATCAAGTATTACTACCATAAATATCACTATCATAAGGACAAGTTTCACTGTCACACATCTCTATCATAAGGATAAATATCACTGCCATACATCATTCTTATAAGAACAAGCCATATCCCTATCAAAACCATAAGCCATACATCATTTTCATAAGAACAAGAAGAAGCCCTGTCTGGAACTCAATAAAATAGGGCTTGAAAACTAACCCTCTAGGTTGATTCTTTACATTGAGTCAATCCTTAGAGAATCTGAATTATGCCCACTAATAGCCCTTATTACCTTTCATAACGGATTGAATTCATGTCTTTTCAAACAACTCCTACTAACCCATTACACTTGTACATAAACTTCTATACAAACTACCCAATCAGGACCTCAATACTTAGTAAGTTCATCAACACAAAATAAAAACACATAGATTTGAAGGATAAAACTTCAACATGTGCACATATCCTTGAGGATTCTTAGCCTTGGTTAGGGCTTCCTGTTATTCCATTCTAGCCCTAAAACTATGCCACAAAAAACTCCTCAAAACCCGTGTTTTTCCACCATTCTAAGTCCTTTACTCGTATTTTATTTCTCTAGGATAGTGCAACCTAGTTTCATCTTCCTTCTAGACCTCTCATCCCATAAAAAATGGAGACTTGACTTACTTGTAATGAAAAAATATTTCATTGGCCTTGTCATAAATAAATAGTTTGAGAAACCTATACCCAGAACTACCTTTAACCTCAACCATTAATCTTCTCCAACTTGATCTTGTTAATGGTCTATTCCAAAGTGGAACAACCTCATATTTACATTTTTTAGGGCTCAACCTTCCTATAGCACTTTGGCCCTATTCTATAGAGGAACGAACCACCAAATCATGCATAGAATTATCCTTTCAGTTGGCTAGCAAGTAGATTATGTTATCATAGACCAATCACAAAACAAAACCAAGAAACATGTCCATCCTTTGCTTAGAATTGTTCCTAAATGTTGTAGCGAGATCATAGGTCTTTTCTCTTTAGATGTTGCACTTGCTGTGTGTCTTGAATGAGCTCCAAAGGTTGTTTATTTCTACTAATTGTTGGAGGAGCCAATGGGTGTTTTTGTGCCAAGGTTTCACTTCACTTAGTGAGGCCGACTTAAGGAAAATGCCCTTTGAATTTTTTCTTATTAATATTTAAATATATTTTGATGATTGTTTTCCCAAATAAATTTGTCACATCAAATAATAATGAGAGGAGTGACAAATAATAATTTCCTTTTATCAAATTTAAATTCTCCTTTTGGGGTAGGATGGTCTCTCCTTGGGGTAGTTGGGCTTCTCCTTTGGGTACATGGATCTCTCTTAAGGAAATTCATCCTGAAGATACCCCAAAATTCAACACTCCCTTTCAAATAGGGAGAAATTTTTGGTTGCACCATAAAACTTATCTTGGGCATACATGTCTCAGCATAAGAGAAGCTCATCTCATCTCATAGAAGAATAGTAATCCACAACCGATGGTATGGGAGTTCAATTTACCTCAACCAAGTCCCTAGTAGTCACAAATAACCTTAGTAAAGATCACACTCAGCCTACTGGTCTCCAAGTCATGTTCCATGACCTCATCTCAGTTGAAAAATGATGATATGATCCATATAAGAAGAAGAATGACCCACACTGAAAAATAGGTGAGATCAATATACCATAACCAAGTCTGTGGTGGTCATAAATGAACTTGGTAGAGATCACACACTCTATGTCCATTAACTGATCCTCACTCAACTTGATCCTCAATAATCAAGTGGTGGAACACTTATGTCCAATGCTTAGGTTAGATAATTTTACCATAACCAAATCCATGGCAGGCATGTCCTCCCTTGGTAAATATCACACTCAACTAAGTCTCATCTCCCATGTTTCCAAGACGGGAGGAAATCCCAACAAGCTTAACTGAGTCCAGGATCCATTTTACAAGGGTGACTTGTGGGTAGGATGCAAATTGGGGTATGTAGTTATCCAAGCCTGTGGCTTTAAGGAGTACCCTCACCCAAGAGCCTCGCTGCACATCCCTCTTCACCAAGTCCATGGCTAACCATAAATACAATGGATAGCATATGCTCAGTATTCCCGATCAACAATTCTCCCTCTTAGGGAAGGATACATTCACCTATACTATAGTATGCTCTCTGAAGAATATGAACTTCAATGGTTTGGTGAGAATGTCTTCAATCCGCTAATTTGTTGAAGCCTCACTACTTCAATTCTATAACAAGTCATTATCGGAGCCTCAAAACTCCCTTTGTGTTGGAGCCTCAATGCTCCATTAGTTGCACCATGTATGAAAACCTTGTGGATATTTTTTAACTCCACATTTCTCACAATTCATTCAAGTTGCAAATATGATCAACCACTATTGGACATAGTGCAATGGAATTTAGCTACCTACTCATCTAGGAAATTAAAGAAAGACCCATACTGAAGCAAAACCTTGATGTGTTCTTCCTATTTATAACACTCTTGGTTCACTTGGCATAGGCATATCTCTTCAACCATAACACTGCCTCAATCCATGTGGGTATCTCAATTCATGCACAAAATTGTCCCTTCAACTTAGCTAGCAAGCATCATATCTTTGCCTAGACCAATCACAACAAAGAACCAAGAAACATGTCCATCATTCACTTATAATTTATCCTATAGGTTGTAGCCACATCAAAGGTATTTTCTCCTTAGATTTGTGCACTTGTTGTGTGTCTTGAATGAGCTCCATAGGATTTTTATTTATACAAAGAGTTGGAGGAGCCAAGGGGTGTTTTTGTGCCAAGGTGTCCCTTCACATAGTGAGGCTGACTTGAGAGAGATTCCCTTTTAATTTTCTCTTATTAATATTTAAATATATTTTGATGATTGCTTTCCCAAATAAATTTATCACATCAAATAACAATGTGAGGAGCGGCAAATAATAATTTCCTTTTATCAAATTTAAATTCTCCTTTTGGGGCAAGATAGTTTCTTGTTTGGGTAGTTGGGCTTCTCCTTGGGGTAATTGGATCTCACTTGGGGGAATTCATCTTGAAGCTGCCCCAAATTTCAACAAATCAAATGTCTAAGAACAAATAATGGAGTCAAGTTAACTTCTTTAGAGTTTAAATAATATTGCAAGGAGGCTAGGATCGTTATACAAAAAACCACAGATAATACTCCTAAGCAAAATGGTGTGGAAAAATGCATGAACATGAATCTTGTATAAAGAGAAAGGATTATGCTAAGAAATGCTAGTTTGTAACAACAGTTATGGGAAGAAACAATTAGTACTATTTGTTACTTGTTATCTCGTAAATTAATTACCATTTCTTGTGATAAATTATGATTATTCGAATATAAATAGTTTTGGCTGTGATGTGTATACTCCTATTCCTAAGAATCAACATTCTAAATTATACCCTAAATTAAAGAAATACATCTTTGTTGGTTATGATGATGTTGCTAAAGGATATAGGTTGTGGGGATCCTACTTCTCACAAAATTGTCATCAATAAAGATGCGATATTTGGTGAATACTCTCTTACTAAATTAGATAATGTAGAAGATGTTGCAAAACAAGAACAAACACCAAGTCAAAAAATTCATTTTGAGATGGAACCATCTACAAGCACATGGAAGCAAGGAGATGATTTTGAAGATAAAGTTATAGATGCTGAAGGTACTCAAGAAACTATTGAAGTTCCAAAATCTACACTGAGAAGATTTACACAAGAGAGAAAAGCTTTGAAAAGATATATTAAACTTGTTTCATATATTGATTTTGTTTCTGATGTTGAAGAACCTTCTTGTCAAGAAGCAGTAAATGATATCAGTAGTGAAAAATGGATATCAGTAGTGAAAAATGGAAAGTGTTGATGATAGAGGAAATGGATGCCTTGGAGAAAAAAAATATCTGGGACCGTGTAGAACTCCCAAAATTTAGGAAGGTTGTTGGATGCGAATGGGTCTTCAAATTGAAAAGAGGAATTGATGGTTAATATTAACATGTATAAGGCCAAACTAGTTGAAAAAGGTTACTCACAAATGGAAGTTATATATTTCCATGAATCTTTTTTGCCAATTGTTGAACTTGTTTCTCTTCGCATTGTTTTTACACTAGATTCTTTGCTTGACTTGGAGTTAGAAAAGGTATATGTTAAAGAAACATTCTTGCATGGAGATTTGGATGGTGATATTTATATGGAACATGCAAAAAAGTTTCTGCAATGTTTCAATGGAAAATCACTGTGTAAGATAAAGAAATCATTATGTGGCATGATGTAGTCACTTAGGAAATGGTACTAGAAGTTTGATGCCTTCATCATGAGATAGAATTATACTAGAAGTGAGTATGATCATTGTGTGTACTTTAAAAGTTTGAATGGAATATGCATTATCTTAGTGTTGTATGTCGAAAATATGCACATTGTAAGTAAAAGCATGGGAAATATCAACATGTTGAAGTCTCTTATTGCTAAGACATTTGATATGAAGGATCTAGGAGATGAAAAACAAATATTGGGCATTGAAATCCACAGAGGTAGGAAAAATGGTAAGCTCAAGTTTTCATAGAAGAAGTATGTAGAGAAAATACTTAAGAAGTTTGGGATGAATAATGTGAAACGTGTGAATATCCCTTTCACTTCCCATTTTAAGATTTTTTATGGCTCATTTCCTAGAAATGAGGATGAAAGGGAGTATATGTATCTTGTACCAGATGCTAATGTAGCAGGATGTACGATGTATGCAATGGTTTGTATTAGACCTGATATTTCACATGTAATGGGTATTGTCATTAGTTTCATGGTAGATCTAGGAAAAGAGCATTGGGCTACAATGAAATGGGTGCTTCAATATCTTAGAGGTGCTAATGATTATTGTGTCACCTTTAATTATTTTAAAGATTATTTTTTTGAATATGTTGACTCAGATTTCGTGGGTGATTTGAATAATAGGAGGTCCACTTCAATATATGTCTTTACTCTTACAAGGGGATCCATCAATTAGATGTCAAAGCTTCAAGAAATAGTTGCTTTATCCACCATAGGGGAATAGTACATTGTTGTCTCACATGCTTGCAAAATGGAAATTTGGTTGAAGGGGTTTCTATGTGAGCTTGGGAGAGAGTAGAATGACATAAATATATTATGTCATAGTCAAAGTGCACTACATTTAGCTATAAATTGAGTTTACCATATCAAGACCAAACATATTGATATAAAGGACAATTTTGTAAATTAGTTTATTGATGGAGGTGGAGGAGATCTTAGGAAGGTCCACACCCAAGAAAATTGTGTAGAGATATTTACAAAACCAATGTTAGTAAATAAGTTGTGGTGGTGTCTAGCTTCTCTTGGTTTGTGTAAAAGGTGATAGGACGTTGGCAAGGAATTAGGAAAATTATTTTCAAGGTGGATATTGTTAAAATATGACAACAATATGTAAATGTAAATTCAAGTTTAGTGAAGTAAAAATTGTTGTCGCTATTTAGGTACAACCAAAACTATAGTTACCAAAACTAATGTAATGGAGTCTACTTCATATATGCTTCCAATACATGAGGAGGATGTGTGAATGGTGTAAGCATAAATGTAATATTTCTCCTAAAGAATAAAAATCCTAATTTCCTTTCGCATGGATGTTTCCTTAACAAGATGTTAGGGTTTCACGATGTCAATATTGTGTCTACTATGTCTAATTTTGAGTGTCATTTTCTTTGTGAAAGATCTTTTTACCGTCTCTGAATAACACAATAGTGGACTAATACCATCATTTTAAAAAGAACATGAAAGTCTCAATAGTATATTAATGTTGATGATCAGGATCTATGTGGTTGGACCCATGGATGTTCATGGCATCATTTGAACAATTTTTTGTTGATTTCATACAGTTGTGTCTCATCATTAACTATTGTTTGTTTTTCACTACTAATACTCCCTTATTTGTGTTCCACAGGGTGAAATTTGATGGTGATAGTGCTTGTTCATTACTACTAGTCCCTGAATTGAGTTTTTTTCCACGGAAAATCAGGGTAGGCCCACCCGAAGGGAGCATACCCCTAAGCCAAACGGATTAGAGCCCAACCCCAAGGGCGTCGAGGAGAATTGTACTTGTGACCTCCCAATGGGAAGGTGCTTTAGTAACAAGACCTCAACCAATTAAGCTAACCCTTGGGGCTTGAGTTTCATTTGTTGCTTTGTTTTTGTTGATTGTTTTCATTTAATCTATTTTCTCGGTGCTATAGTGGCAGTCTTTAGACGTCTTTATGAGTTTTGTAGCATGTGCTTGATTACAAATATCATTGTTAGTTTGTTTGTTGATGGTGTTGTTCTTGTTTGAAGTCTCTACCCTCCTTTGCTAGCACATATTTTATTTGAAGTGAAAATTTCTTAGTGTTTCCCTTTCTTGTACCTTTGCAACATCTTCTTCAAAGATCAACCAAATCCACTGAGATTTCTTGGCTCTAATCCTTGAAGTTTGGTATATTATAATTTTTTTGTCCTTCATTGAATTGTTATGAAATTTATAATTTCAGCTCTAGCTCCATGTTGAAGGACCCAATTTTTAGTGTTGGTTTTTTCGAGTATGAATTTTTGAAATTGAACTATGTGTTATGAGTTATAAACTAAGTTAGTTTTGCTATCTTCCTAATTTTCATAGTTATCTTTACCTCGCACTAGGCCTCCTCCATTGTTATAAATGGAGGACTTCTCTATGTAAAAATCCAAAATTGTTTCATGAATAACCTATAAGCTCTATACATCTTGAAATGCATTAAACTCAAGGATAACACCAAAAGTACTATAGTGCTAAGCATAATAAACTAATATATGTGATGAAGAGTGGCACCGAGTGGAGGAGAAAGTCCTCCAATATCCAAATTATGAGTGCAAAAATTTCCATAGTGATAATTGAACCTAACTAAGTTTATGCTAGCACTAAAGGATTTCATCTGTGGATTCATCTCTATCAAGAGGAAGTCTACCTATTAGGGTTATAATGTGCAAGTAGAGGTAAAAAATCCTCCCATATTTGGTGTCTGTGGCTCAAAAGTTTCCTAGGTCAAGAATTCAATCTATCAAGTGAGAATCCACATTTATATAATGAATTGCACTCCTCTCTCGTTTTACTTATTCTTCCACTGAGCCAATTTCGTCCCTAATCTTTTGAGGGACCTATTCAAAATACATTTGGCTAGAATCCATAACCTATGCCATAATAAGGACATCCAAAGATCCTTCCCAAGGTCCTCTTAACCCAAATTTTCCTTGGTAGCTAGAGCCATAAAACACCCTATAACATTTTAAGTCTACAAACATAAAAAATTCACCTCTAAGCAAAGTCATTAGATAGGTAGCATTTAAGTCCCCACAAATGAAAGATAGATAGAAAACTAGGTGTTTGTCAAATAAATAATTAAAGAAAATAGATTAAGGTGGATACATGGAATGTAAAGGAAAATGGATGGAAAAAAAAATGTAAACTAGCATTAGACCTAATGAATGTTCAAGAAATAATGAATGTTCAGAGTGCGGGCCAATAATGAATAATAATAAGAAGCTCAACAAAACAGATAACTCAACTAGAGATTTAAATGAATAGCGAGACACCCAATTTTATCCATAGCATGAGATAGAGAATTAAATGAATAGTGAGACACCCAATCTTATCTATAGCATGAGAATTAGAGTGGCCTGAAATCATTCAGGCACATTGCGGATTCAACGGTACTAATAGACTTGGAATTTACTTATTCAACCTGATGGTAAGGACCGTAGCTTGCTGTTTTCATAATATCCAGCTTTTCATGACGTTGGATTTAGCTAAAACTGAGAATGGAAACATGGATAATCCAACAATGTATTCCTTCTCGGTTCCAGTTAAGTATTCCATGTTGAATCAATTTGTGATGCTTAGGAGATGCACACTTGTATCCAAGTTCCCTCAGTCCATGTTTTGGCGTTATGGTTTATTGATTTATACCTTAACCCATTTTTTTTAATTGGTGAAACTCTTACCGTGTCTTGCCCGACTACTTTTTTGGCGTTATGGAATAAAGTTCAAACTTCGGTTCTCCCCATCAAGGATATTTTACAGATACATTTTTAGTTGGATATGAATGTTAATAACAATTCTACTCTGAAAGAATTTGATTGAGGTAATGCACCCTTCAGTCTACCTTGGACACCTATACATAACCTAATTGCCCATTGCTTTTCTGATTAATTCACTGGATTATGTCCCATGCAAAGTGTATTTTTGGGAAAACGTAAATCGAAAGGCCGAAAGTTAAATTATATCCGATGTAAAGTTCAAAATATATCAAGAATTTTAGCTCTATAAAAGTGCTAGTAGGAAAATGACAAAAGCTAAATGATGAAAGGGTATAAATTACTTCAAAGGAACCTTGAAACTGGGTTGGCCATTTTAATAGGACGCCACAAATTTTCAGATGACCAGAACCAAAAATATAGTATTACAATACTATGGTTGCTGTGGTGCATCTAAGCACCAGCAATAGTAGTCAGAGCGAGAAAGTTTAAGTAAGGCATCCGGTGTCATCGCTTCCAAATCTGTTTGTTTCCAAACAGTAAAGGGATTATTGTTATTTGTCCAGTTATCATGAACTGATCCCTTTCCACTGTCCTCCTCGCATGAATGGCGTTGCGATCTCAACTTCTTGTACAGGCGCATTGCTGCCACGCAATCCTCGTAAGGTTCATGTGCAGGACCCCTTTGTATTTCATACCTGTGGGAAATTATATCCTATGAACTTCACCACGCTTATTCTTTTAATTTGATGTTCCTACGAATTAAGAGCAATAGTCATATGGTGTCATAGAACATCAAGAGATGGAGAGATAGACTTACCCTAGAAATGCTTGAGTGAGGTTGTTGAGCGAGTTGCTTGCTTTGTTTGTTTTCACCAGTGGTGGGTACTTCGTAGTATCTCTGAAGATTATTACAAAAATCAAATACCTTGACCATCCAGTGATCAAAAAGTGTAAAATTACAATTCAATTATGGAGAAAAATAAAGAGACCTGATAAGATGAGCGGGGTATTCCATTTCCAAACACTGCAGGACGTGATCTAAGTTGTGACCCACGAGAAGCCTTGCCCTTCCTCCCTTGCCTTGTGCCCGCCAAATTACTTCCCCATTGTATAATATTTGGCGAACTGTTTCTTGCACTTGCTTCAGCGGCATTGCACTTTTCAGATGCTCTGCTTTGATGCCACTTATATCATACCTATGGAGACCATGACATATTAGTTATTACGCTTGATGCTACTTAGCAAACAATGAAGTTCTTAAGGAAAATTAAATCAAATATTCAATGGCAACTTACTAAGTAAACTCTACATGTAATGTAATCTGTAACCGGAAGCTGTGGCTTCAGTATCTATAGAAAGCAGTTTTTCTTCATAAAATATTAAATGCCAACCTCATAAATGAGAACTACCTGTAATTTGTAACTGTTAGCTGTGGCTTCACGTATGTATAGAAAATCAATTTTTCTTCTTCATCAATCAAACAGATTTTGGCACAAAGATCAAGTGAACCATCCTGTCCACCACCAACCATCTCACAACTTAGTGAGACAGCTGAAACTGAAGTTCTGCTGTTTTCAGCTTGAATTCGTTTATTCACCAAAGAAACGGATCCACCAGCCTGCAATGACGAATTTTATTAATGTTCATAGAAGCTATGAATTGGGCCTTGTGACTTGCAATCTTTCAAAAGGTTTAGTGGTTTTAAGTGAAATTTATACATATAAGTAAATTGAAACCGATTATGGCTGTTCTCCTGCCATATGCGCATTTCATTGCATACGTTCAATGTACATTAATATAAGCCCATCTTATAAAAAATCAAAATCCATGTACTTGTGATCCAAGTTTTTAAGCCCATCTAATAAAAATCAAAATCCATGTATTATGATCCAAGTTTTTTTTGGTTAAATATACCAATCTGTTATTAGCTACTTACAAGAAAAATATTTATCTCCCAATCCCAGGAGTCAAGGTAGATAATCCCATTATTAATTCCAGGAGTCAAAATAGATAATAACATTAAGTAGACAAACTTGTTAGATAATAGCATTATATAGAAAAACCTTCTTACCATAAGATTTGAACCATGATAGAGAGAAAGACAACCGACCGCACCCAACACAGCTACCTACACTGTTAGACCTTGTCATCCAAGTTATATGACATAAAGCTCGAACTATACCATGTCAGTATGCCAAAACTAGATACTTGTTATTTTAGACCAAGATCTCACAATAGGCACAACGTTCTCTAAGCTTTAGAACCTTTCACAAAACTAAATCTATCATTCAAAGCGGTTCCCTTTCGCTCATTCCTGTGATCCTTAGAAATAGGAATGAGTGGAAGGGAGGATTTTCAAACATTTTGTTCGACTGAGAGAAGCAAAATGCACTGCAAGCTTGGACGGTATGCTCTTCAGCATTTCGTACATATAACCCTCTATTTTAAACCTAATTTATTTAGTTAGGGTTCGTAGAAATATTATGAAAATGTACGTTGTACCATGGTTCAGAGCGCTGAAATTTGGAGGTTCTCTTGACTATGGTTTATATTTCCCTGGGCATACCAATGCGTGTCAATCTCAAATGATTAAAATAATCATACTGCTTGATTTCCTACACAAATCGCTAATTCCCTATACAAATCGTCAAAACCTATTAAAAGGAAATCAAATGCTAAAACTTAGTTGAGAAATAATCATGTTAAATCAGAGTTATAAAACCTAAAACGAGATTAAAGAAATTATAGTTTGCAGAGCCTTTCCATATCTCTGGTTCCTTCAACTAGACTTACAGGAAGCGAAGCCGGTGGCAACTGGCATGCTGCTTGATGATAAGCGGCTTCCTGGGCGCTCCTGAAAATGTTCAAACATAGCTTGCATCCTCTTTTGCTAAAATGTTCAGCACATTCAACTTTTGGCAGGGGACCTATAACAGCAACGAAGATGAATGAGCTGAAAAGCAAGAACACACATTCAATGTTGATAGGATACACGACAAAGCTTTAAAAAAAAGGTAGCAAGCATGAAAGTACGATGATAACTTTGTGAATCCAAAGGCTCGCCAGATTGAGATAATTTACAAAAAAGTTATTTATGCAATCCGGGATAGAATATAAAGAGAACCATACCAATCAGATGTTCCCTCAATGAATCAAAAGACCTGCAATGCTTTTTGCAGACGCCACATGTTGGTTCATGTCCAGAATGAAAAGAAATTCTCATGTGGTCCACGAGATGCTCAACTTTATTAAATTGTCTGAAGCATGCTGCACATTTGTGCCTGAAAATTATTCAAAGCGAGTCCACCCACTTAGCATGTAACACTAAACGATGTATATTTTCACTATGGCCTATCTAGTAGATTTTAAAACAAACCTTCCATCAACATGAATCAAGCGAACAAATGGATTTCAAAACTCATGGAATAAAGATGTGATGTAAGACGATTTCAAGTGATATGCGTTAGTTTTTTTTATTGTCACAGCTTAAAAACAATGAAGTAACCATTGGATCTATCAAACCCAAATTAGTCAGAAAAAAAAAATTCAGAAAACGGTTCACCAAAAAACACAACTTTCATCGAAATTCCACACAAGGAGGCTACCATGTAGAGTGAAATTTGTAAAAGGATTTTAATAAAATTCCATAACGTTTCCCAATAATAACTCCTAAAATTCCTTCAAATTATACCACCAATTGAAGACAGGGTGTAAGTTTAATAAATGAAACACAAAAAAATAAGTTTAACGAAGCTTTTCATCTAAGATGAGAGCATACTGGCTTAACTTTTTTCAAATGGAAATACGAGAGAAAAGTTATATAACAAGCATTCATAGCAGACCTGTATGACTTCATTCTTATAAGATGCCGTGCATACAAGTTAACATCCTTGTGGGTATGCTTACTGCCAACAGGCATTATTCTCTCATCTTTTAGATTTATATGAACTACATTTACCCTAGCTATTTAATCATCTAAATAGATATATCATCATATATTCAAATACTTTCTCTCATCTTTTAGATTTACATGAACTACATTTACCCTAGCTATTTTATCATCTAAATAGATATACCAGCATATTTTCATTTTGAATAGTGCAAAGATTGGTTAACCTAGGGTAAAAATAAAATAAGGATAAATTTTGAAGTTAGATATGTTAAAGCATTTTTGTTAAATTAATTATTTTTGTGAAGTTATGGCCGAAGAGTTGAGATAGGATGGACATTTAAGTTATTAAAATCCAAAAAAAATAAGATGTAGAACTTTCAGGAAAGATCTGTGATCTTACCTAATAAGATCTTCTTTCAAAAACTCACACATACTGCACAAAACAAATTAATTTCGAAACCATCCAATTGAATTCAATATAGATCATACATTAAACCAGTAAAAAAAAAATCAAACCCCACGGTCTCAAACCCGTAATAAAACTGTATCGCTTCGTGCAAAACAAAGTAAAACCAAAACATCAATAGCAGCAAAAACCCTCTCTAAACCCTAACATGTTTGTAAAAACCACGACTCAAGCACAGCATGAACAACGTTATATTAGAAATGGCCGAGGTAAACGAATGTCAAAGGCCTTGCCACAAAACATCCTTAACTGAATGTATCATGCCAAATTTTGTATAATAAAACAGATCAGTGTTCGGCACCTGACTGTCGGAAGCTGAGACTCCTGCTTGCCATCCATGGTGGAAATTGATTAACAAACTCCCAAAGAATGTTGAAGAAGAGAAGGAAGTCTATTGAAGAAAGTTGAAGAAGAGAAGTGTGAGTGTAGGAGTTGTCGAGAAGAGCTTTATAGCTGCAGCAAGTCTACTTTCTCTCCAGTCCCTTTCATTTGTTCTTCATAGTCTCGAATCTCCATTTAAAAATTAGTGAAAGGGAGTGGAAATTTAAAGTTTTTAAAGGGCATGTAAACCATTAGCATGGACGAAGACTAACGTTGTTCACCCACCCCATCTCTCTGTTTCTTTTTGTGCTTAAACTGTAAATAAGGAGGATACATTCTAATCTTCATCAAGAACGCTGTACAGCCTGAGAATCTACAACTTTTGCCTTCTTGGGGCCCACTTCTAACATTGATTTCCAGCCTTTCGAAGAGTGGAACTTGGTATAAAATTTTGTCAACCCTATATTAATGATACCTCGGTGGGTATATATCACAGAATTCCCCATAACATTACAGCTTAATGAAACCAAATATCATTAAAGCTATTTCAAGTTAGAATGAAGACTATATAGAACTATATATGATTTTTTTAGGTTAGAATGAAGAATTATGAATTTATATGAAATTTAAGGGATTAGTTTAATGGGCTTTTGTTATGGAATATTGTACTAAGCCCAGTAATATAATATAATAGGCCAAACATCAAATTAGTGTAACTGACTCTTCTATTTATAAGATAAGGAGCACACCTCCTAGATTTAGTAGTGATTTGACTTCTAAAATCTACATAACCTATACATACTCTACTTTCTTTTGACATTAACATATAACTTTAAAAAAAATACATACTCTTTATCAATACTATATAAATCAATACCATAAACATAATGTGAAAAAATATAAAAAAAAATATCACTTAAATTTCTTAATATTTTTCAATTACTATTCCTAACCAACAAAATAAAAGCTTTCTAATTAAATTTACAATAAACTCTCAAAACAAGCTTCTAGCATTAACCAGTATCTTGAGGAACAATTTCATTAGAAAAAAGGAAATATCTGCATTCTACGAGAAATCCACTGTATTGTCATCTTGTACATTCCTTTTCTTTTGTTTTTCTCAGAGTTGACTATTACGAATCTTTTCTGATAAAGTCCACTTTATACAGCACACCACAAGTTGCCTGACATCAAAGTCAATAGGGAAAACCTACATATACAGCACTCCACAAGTTACCTGGCATTTAAGTCCATTGGAAAAAATTCTTTTGACTTGTGCATGCATATCTTTTAGCGATACATTGACTATTCGTAGAAATCTATGAATCATGGTCGGTGAATTCAAGTATGTTCCCCTGCTGGACGGTGACTTTAATAATTTGTCCATGCAGTAGGTCAAATAAAGAATAAAGGAGATAAAGCTTTAAAAATAGCCAACTAAATGCTTTAAAAAATGTCAACTGTGATGTGTGCATTTCATTGGTGTTTGGCGTTTATGTAATTTCCAAAGTCATGGGTGTTAGTATCCCCATTCTCGGCGTATCTGCAATTTATGAAAAGAGAAATGTGATGTACAGTGGGATTTGAACACAATTAATCCCAATTTTATGTTTGATGTATAATGCGTTAATGTGTGGAACGAGATAATATAATTACTCTGATATGTTTGAATGATTTTATTATTATTGATTTTATATTTAAAATTATTGGTATAATTAAAAATTAGTGTTTTATAATAAAATGAAAATTTGTTTTTCTCTGAATTAAGTTAAGGAAATAGGTTCAAGGGTAAGATCAAAAAATATTTGTCAGGAGTGAAATCTTACCTCATTACCTGTTATAAGTAATGAGGTTGGGTGGTTTTCTTTGAATAATGTTAGTAAGACTAATTTTCCTTGAATAATAATGATAAGTTAATTTAGATTAGTTAATAATAACTAGAAATAACTCAAAATCAATTTGACTCTTTAAATTATAAATTTTGTACTGTAAAATAAATAAATTAACAATTAAATTCATTCTTATATAAATAATTGTACTTTTTATTATTACAAACTTAATTTCAAAAGTTTTGAAGATGTAACCTTTATAACTTCTTAAAATTTGTTTAGGAAATTTTAATTATTTATATAATACTATTTAACAATAAATTTTCATTTTATATTTAATTTAATTTATTTATTTTAGAGTTTCTTATAATTTCATAAAATATAATATATATTAATATATATTATATATAATATATATATATTACTTTTAAATTTATATAAATATTAAATATATTTTATAATATTTATACGAGGTCAAATAGTATTCACTTAATCTAATCAATTTTAATAATTTTAATTGTGATATTTTATATATATATATAAACATTTTTAATATATTATTTTAATATTTATATAAATATCTCATTATCACAATACAAATTAATCAATTTTTATATAAATCTCTCTTGTTAGGCTGATAGGCCTTCCTATTCATCAACAATCGTCAACACTTTTACTCTCCACTTGACATCTGTGCACTGAGCTTCCGGAAGAGTTTGTGGAGTTTATGGCACAATACTCGGATATCCAAACGAGCAAAAATGATGACACGACATGCTCCAACTCCTCAACATGCCCTGCGCTGATTGAAAAGATTATAAGGCCCAAGATTCATTCTGTATGTGATGTATCTGCACGAAATGAGGTCCAAGTTCATTGCATCTCTGGTATTTACGAGACAAAGCAGAAAATGACACCTTGTTGAAGGGCTTTTCGAGACAGCATTTGATTCCCTTTTCATGGCATTACAGACCCTTCAAGTTCGAATCTAGAGTTGCTGCTAGTTAACGGGTTGCTCTCCCTCTGCAAGGTATGCTCAATTCAACAGACTGGGAATTAACTGAATGGTCTTAGAACATAACTAGATTCCTTTACTGTATGTTAAAATTGTGCTATTTATCCATGAACTTGGTAGAAACTCAGCCATGGTGTTGCAGATCTGTAACAGCTCATGTCCAAGTAATTTTGTAATGGGTAAAACAATAGCCAAAGGTGGTGCTTAAAGTAATTAAATTTGAGTATAGATAGACTGCTATAGACTACTAAATTAAGGTTACAGTTCAATCATCACTCTGTTGTTTCAGTATAATTCAGCAGTAATGCGAGTAGATTTAGTAGCTTTGTTAGTTAATTTCAATAATAGTACATAAATAAGCATTAGAGCTTCACCAGTAGAGCAGCAACAGGTGATTCAGCTGTTTATGTAAATGTAAAACTTCAATAACATTCAATCAACAACACTAAACAGTTAATGCTTCATGGCAATGTAAATTACAGCACATGAACTGCATATGACTCTTCCGAATTTTAGTTTATTGTGAAGCTACCCTAATTTCATGTGAGACATGAATGGCTTATCTTTCTGTTTTTTTCTTTGGTGGTTAAATGCCCTTTTAGGCAAGACTCTCACTATTGGGAATTTCTGATAATTCCAAACAAAAACTGAATAGAGAATAATGCTATGTTTTAACACAAGATCTTAACACACGGAAGCAAAAATTATTTGGGAGAACAGAGTTTTCTTTCATACAAAAAAAAAACTTTGTATTCATTAACCAAAATGTTATTACAAAATTCTTCCTCTCACAAAGGGATTCTCTAAGAACGCTTCAGTTTCACACAAAAAAAATTACTCTGTCTCTCCAAAAAATTTTACACTGATGTGTGTAAAAATCTCTTCATTCACTATTGTGCATTACATTAAAAGGATTTCCTTACATACGCACTGTTGCGTCTCTCATTTCATTGTATATGCACTGCTGCGTCTTACCCTTGAATTTTCATTGTATATGCGTTGTTGCGTCTTACCCTTGAATTCACACTTCTATGTTGCTGTGTATTCTTTGCATTACATCCACACTGCTGTGTGTATTACATTCAACCTACTGGAAAAATTCTCCTTACATTCACTGCGGCAAGTTTCTCTTTTCATATAAAACAACAAAACAAAAAATGATATTACATACCTCTTGGACCATACTCCCGTAAAAATAAATAACTAATATCTTTTACCTACATTTACGAACCTCAATTAATTTCATTTATTATTTTACTAGTGGTCAAAATGAAACTTTTACTTCATGTCAATTTCATGTTGTGGGCCTGTACATCAACTTTGGTTTCAATCGACGGTGGTCAGCCTTGTTATCAATCGGATGGTTGTGATCAATATCACACGACCTCTTCATACCAATCTTTATGCTCTAGGAAAAAACCTGTTTTGGAAAAAATGCTGTGGCACGTGTCAACCGATGATTGATATCGCTACCCTCAAAGGAAAAACCATCTTTCATCAAAAGCGGTGCGGGGAAATCTGGTGGTTTTCTAGAGTAAATAATGCGGCAGTTGGAATTACATTTCAACACTCCTCTTTAATTTCAACTGCTGGGTTATCAGTCATACCCAGACATTTCCTCAAAAACTCAAAACTTTTCTGCTCCAATGGTTTGGTCAGAATGTTTGCAACCTGCTCCTGAGTTCTGCAATGTTTTAAAACAATTTCTCCATTGTTTACCAATTCCCTAATGTAATGAAACTTTGTGTCAATGTGTTTCATTCTCTTATGAAACACAAAATTCTTAGATAATGCAATAGCTGAGCTATTGTCACAAAAAGTCACAGTTCCTTTTGTTTGCTCTTGGCATAAACTCCTTAACATCCTTCTCATCCAAATTGTTTGACACATTGCTGCTGTAGCTGCCACATATTCTGCCTCTGCTGTAGACAACGCTACAATAGACTATGTTTTAGAAGCCCATGAAATGGCTCCTGAACCCATGTGAAAAACATAACTAGATGTGCTTTTCCAATCATCTACACTTCTAGCCCAATCACTATCAGTGTCTCCAATTAAATCTGAACATTCTGAAATAGTATATAAGATGCCAAACCTTTTAGTACCTTTAACATACCTCAGAATCCTTTTTGCTGCCTGCCAATGTGCTTCTTTTGGCCTCTCCATGAATCTGGAAATTAAACTAACAGCATGAATTATATCCGGCCTAGTTGCAGTCAAATACATGAGGCTGCCAACTATGCTCTTGTACAAACTAGGATCAAAATCCTTGTTGCTGTCCTCTTTGCTGAGTTTTAATCCCATCACTGTGGGAGTGATTTCTGTTTTGCTCTCCTGCATATTAAATCTTTCCAACACTTCATTAACATATTTCGCTTGTGAGATAAAAATCCCATTTCCATTTTCTTCTACTTCTATTCCTAAGAAGTATCTCAGCAAACTCATGTTAGTCATTTCAAATTCTTCTTTCATGACTGTTTTGAAATTTTTAATGAGATAATCATCATTACCTATGAAAATAACATCATCAACATATAATACAACAATTAGTATTTTACCATCCTTTTCTTTGATGTAGAGGGTGGGTTCTCCCTCACACTTTTCAAATCCATTTTGCTAGTAGATAGGAATATATCCTACTGTACCATGCTCTTGGTGCTTGCTTCAGCCCATAAAGAGCTTTCTTCAATCTACACACTTTGTGCTCTTGACCTTTCTTTTCATAGCCTAGAGGTTGTTCAATGTAAACCTCTTCCATTAACACTCCATTTAGGAATGTTGACTTCACGTCCATTTGGTAAACTTTCCACTTGTTTTGTGCTTCTATGAACAACACTGCTCTCACGGTTTCCATTCTAGTAATTGGTGCAAAAGTTTCCTCATAGTCTCTCCCATGTTGTTGCTTATATCCTTTGACAACAAGTCTTGCCTTGTGTCTTTCTATTTTGCCTTCAGCATTACTCTTAGTCTTGTAGACCCATTTAGCTCTAATGAATTCTTTTCCTTTTGGTAGTTCAACTAAATCCCATGTCTTGTTTCTTTCTATGGCATTGATCTCCTCATCCATAGCTTCTATCCATTTCCTATCCTTAATTGCTTCTTCGAAATGAACAAGGTCATCGACATGACAATATAAAGCAAACAAAGATTTCATACCTTCATTTGTTGCCTCTTGTTCATAAATGTCACTTAAATTTCTGAACTTCTTACCTCTTTCATTTGGTGTACAAGTGCTTGAAGAAGCACTTGAATTTCCTCCTTGTAGTGTGCTTGGAGAAGCACTTTCATTTCTCCTCAAGGGTGTCTCTTGCTACCCTTGTGTTGGTGTTGCTGTTTGGGGATGTATTTCAGCCATCTCCTCATCATCTTCATCATGTGACAAAGAGTTTTTAACATTCACTGTTTTCTCTATGCTTCCATCCCAAGCTTCCTCAAAGAACTGAACATCTCTACTCACAATACGCTTCTTGGTGGATGGGTTATACAACCTATAAGCTTTGGATTCCTCACTGTATCCAATAAAAATAAATTTCTCCCCTTTGTTGTCCAACTCCTTCCTTAGTTGATCTGGAATGTGTGCATAAGCCACACATCCAAAAACTTTCATGTGGGTGACTCCTTGCTTTGTCCCACTCCATGCTTCTTCTGGCACTCTGTTCATGACTGCTTTTGTAGGGCATATATTCAAAATGTACGCCACACAGTGTACAACTTCAGCCCAATAATAATTTGGCAAATGTTTTGCCTTTAACATACTCCTCGCCATATCCATGATTGTCCTATTCTTCCTTTTGGCAACTCCATTTTGTTGCGGAGTGTACCTAGTGGTAAACTGCTTATGAATTCCATTTTCTCTACAAAAACATAGAAATTCTTTGGAGATATACTCACCTCCTCTATCATTTCTTAGAACTTTGATATGCAGCCCACTTTGGTTTTCTACAAGTGCTTTTAAATTGCAAAATATTTCAAACACTTCACTTTTGTTCTTCAGGAAATAAGCCCAAGTTTTTCTAGTAAAATCATCAATAAATGTTACTATATAGTGGCTGCCTGCAAGTGATGGAGTTTGCATCAGTCCACATAAATCTGAGTGGACAATCTCTAAGGGTGCTTTTTCCCTTATGCTTTTCCCTGATGGAAAACTTTCTCTGTTGGTTTCCCCAAGATACAACCTTCACAAAGGCTGTCTGGTTTCTCTATCAATGGTAATCCTCTTACCATTCCTTTTCTATTCAATAAGTTAAGACCTCCAAAGTTGAGATGTCCAAATCTCAAGTGCCACAACCAATTCTCATTTTTTGGTTCGCTTTGGAAAGCCTCGTGTCACTGCTGCTATTTCTTCTCCATTTTTCAAATCTGCTTCCATTCTGAGAGGGAACATCTTGTTCCTTTTCATATTCACTTCAACAATACATCGTTTGCTGGGTCTTTTATCCATGATGGTGCATACATCATTCACAAAGAAAACATTGTAACCCTTTTGAACAAGCTATCCAATACTCAAGAGGTTACATTTCATTCCAGGAACATAATAAACATCTGCTATGGTTTTCTTTTCACCTTTCCTTGTTAAGACATTTACTTCTCCTTTTCCCATAATAGAAACTTTATTATCATTCCCTAGTGTGACTTGTGACTTCACACTCTGATCTAACTTAGAAAACAAGGTTATGTTTCCTGTCATATGGTTACTACAACTGGATTCTAGAAACCATACATCTTCACTCTTTGCTTTAGCCATATTACAGGTTAAAAACAAATTATCTTGGCTGATATTTTCTCTAGTGAAATTTGCACTAGTTCTATTACTCATATCATGCTGCTTCTTCCTACATTCATTTGCATAATGCCCATATTTTTTACAATAGTGACATTGGACATTGGATTTATCATACCTTTGTCCTTGAGTATGATGTTGTCCACTTTGTTGGTTGCTGCCTTGGCCTTGGTTCTGATTTGGATTACTGCCCCTTCCTTGAGCATTTGCTAGACTGTTTCTTCCACCTCTGTTTTGGCTTCTGCCTCTTCCTCCCTTGTTTCCTCTGCCTTGACCTCTTCCTCTTCCAAAGAACATTTGGTTCTTAAAGGCATGCTCTAGAGATGAGTTTTCATTTCTACTCAATCTCTACTCATGTGTCATCAGTGATGCATGTAGTTCATCAATTGAGAAGTTTGTGAGATCATTTGTCTCTTCTATGGTGGTGACAATCACATCAAACCTTGAGGATAGGATCCTCAATAGTTTCTCCACAATCCTCCTTTCTTCAAGAATCTCTCCATGAGACCTTATCTATGTGACCAGACCAATTACATGTGTGAAGAATGAGTCATTATTATCTGACTCCTTCATGCAAAGATTCTCAAAATCTCTCCTTAGCAACTTAGTTTTGTTGTCTTCACTTTCTCCATGCCTTCATAGGCTATCTTGAGAGTTTTCCATGCTTCTTTGGATGTCTTGGCTGCTGCTATCCTTGGAAACACACTCTCATGCACTGGTCGATACAAGAAGTAGAGGGCTTTAGAATCCTTCTTCTTATAGCTCTTCAATAGTTATTTCTCTACCCGAGTTAAATTGTTAAACTCATCTTCATCTGCTGGTTTTTAAAAACCATCCTCAACAAATTCCCATAAGTCTTGGGAAGCAAGCAGAGCTCTCATAGTTATTGCCCAATAGTCATAGTTTTTCCCATTAAATTGTGGGAGCTGAGTATTAAAGATACCCATGCTAGTGTTGGCTTCAGCCATTCTTGCACTCTTAACTATGCTTCAAAATACTTGACTGTGTATTTAAAATAATTGACTGTCCTCAACAGTAACAAAAAAAACTAACTTGAGAAATACCTTGGATTCTTTCTTGACTGAGTCTTCACTCTGCTGGAGAAGTTGCTGCAGCAAGAAATCCTTCCTTCAGCTTCTTTGACACCTTCAAAGAGCCTGGAAAATCTCTGATACCATGTTGGGAATTTCTGGTAATTCCAAAAAAAAACTGAACAGAGAATAATGCTCTGTTTTAACACAGGATCTTAACACAGGGGAGAAAAAATTGTTTGGGAGAACATAGTTTTTTTCATACAAAAAAAAACTTTGTATTCATTAACGAGAATGGTGTTACAAAATTCTTCTTCTCTTAGAGGGATTCTCGAAGAATGCTTCAGTTTCACACAAAAAAAATTACTCTGTCTCTCCAGAAAATTTTACAGTGCTGTGTAAAAATCTCTTCATTCATTGTTGTGCATTACATTAAAAGTATTTCCTTACATACGCACTGTTGTGTCTCTCATTTCATTGCATATGCGCTGCTGTGTCTTACCCTTGCATTCACACTTCCACGCTGCTGCGTATTCTTTGCATTACATCCACGTTGCTGTGTGTATTACATTAAACCTGCTGGAAAAATTCTCCTTACATTTGCTGCGGCGAGTTTCTCTTTTCATATAAACAACAAAACAAAAAACGATATTACATACCTCTTGGACCATACTCCCGTAAAAATAAAAAACTAATATCTTTTACCTACATTTACAAACCTCAATTAATTTCATTTATTGTTTTATTGGCAGTCAAAATGAAACTTTTACTTCACGTCAATTTCATGTTGCAGGCCTATACATAACTTTGGTTTCAATTGGACGGTTGCGATCAATATCACACAACCTCTTCATACTGATCTTTATGCTCCAGGAAAAAACCTATTTTGGAAAAATTGTTGTGGCATGTGTCAATCGATGATTGTTATTGCTGCCCTTGGAGGAAAAACCATCTTTCATCAAAAGCGATGCGGGGAAATCTGGTGGTTTTCTGGAGTAAATAACGCGGCAGTTGGAATTAAATTTCAACACTCACCGGCCAAAAACCTTTGAGTTACAAGCCGCGTGATTACTCTGGATTTTCACTTGCACTTGGCTTCGTCTACCCACCTTGGTGCCTAGGACAAACAGCCTAGTCTCAAATGACAATGAAATATCACAAGATAGTACAAATTGCTGGCATTAACACTGGAACAAGTTCTCGGGGGGATTGAATCCTTGTCTATGCAATGAAAGCACATGTTATACAACCCACTAGACATTCTTATAATTATGTGTTATTCATAATGGTGATATTTGATTTAAGATCTGAGGAAAATATCATTAATCATCCTTTATTTGCCTGTGAATTTTACAAGGGAGAGAACTTATCCACTTAAGGCAGGCATCAGGGTTGCTTCTATCGAGCAAATGAGATTTCTTCAAAACTAAGGTCAACTCAACTATGGCAGCTGCATTAGTCAAGGGAGCAACAAGTGATATGTTAGGTGATCCAGACTGGGCACTGAATATTGAACTTTGTGACATTGTCAATGGTGACCCAAAGTAAGAAACGAATCTTTACTTCTCAGTCTTATTCTTAGGATTCTGATTCAACAATGTATAGAATTTTCAAAGACAGTCTACTTCCCTGAAACACAATACACTTTTATGTCAGTCACACCTATCAAGGGAATGTCGATCCCATGATTTTGAATAGAAATAAAGACCTGTGAGCAGTGCTTTTATGTGGCCTGACACGTCTTGATGATAAGACAATCTGGTTACATATCAGGTTTGCACAGATGTTTCAGTGTATGGGAATATTTGTGATTCAATATCAAAATGAGGGAATACAGACAACTTGAGGACTGAATCAGATGCTTAACAACAAAGTATTCTTAAGGACCTATTTTCTATCCCTGAAACATAACTAGTCAAGATAAAGTGTTATCAAACATGGATTCAAGACTATTCATCATTAAGGGTATGCGATGGTTAAGTCCAATATCGTTTCTTTAGTGGGTAGTCCTACCTTTAGGGATGTACCATATGGCCATCCAAATCCTTTCGAGTTCCAATCAATGTTTAGTTTTATATAATCATAGCTCATCGCTAGAAGATAAAGCGTAGCCCGACAATTCCCACATCATTCTATCTCTTTATCATGTAGTGGGCACATGACTATATTGAATTTATGCCTCAAAGTGCCTAATCTAAGATGGTTAGCTCAGCAATAGGATTCATGTATACAGGGTATATATTTTATCTCTCTTCTTTTTACCTTGACTTATGACAAGCATGGTAATGAAATTTGAAATAACGTAGTCTAATTCCTATATGATCATAATGGAATCAGTGAAAAAAATTACAACTCTGTGTACTAATTCACAACGAGGTGCCATATTAACAACATGGTCCAGTATGACTCACACTGTCCCATTTATTCTTAGACAAAATGCATCACCCTTGGGAATGTTTAATTTATGATGATGAATTTAACTTATATGTAGGAATACAACTAACAAGTAATGCACAATAAATAACTTTTAGCTGATCATAATTTTGACATGAAATCTCACAGACCATAAATATTCAAAACTAAGGCAAGGAACTTTCAATCCTTGGTTGGAGAGCATTATCAAATGTCCATCTATGGATTCATGTTGACTGAAATGCATCTCACATAGTACCAATCTAGTGTAGGTTGGTCCCTTCTGTAGTTTTGTCACTAGAGTTTGTGAGGTAAAATCTCTAAGAACTCATGGTTTTGACAGCTTGCTAAATTTCCATGTGTGTGTTGTCATAATTTTTGGTTTAGTGGATTTTATCTGATTAACATCTCATATTCCCAAGAAACTACACCAAAAGTTAGAACAGTGCAATTCCTCTTTAAATACGCAAAGGGGAGTCTAGGAACAACATGATCCAAGACATAAACTAAACTTGACAGAATTTATAGAGACTAGATGCCTAAAGTGCGATAGTGTAATGCAAAAGTAATTGTAACTTTCCTTATGAAAGAATAAAAGGAAACATCCGTTATAATTGAAAAAGATAACTTAGTGCCGATACACTTTTTGGAAGGAAGAAAAAGATTGCAAAATGGAAAGATAGTTTTTCAAATGGTAATTTAGCACGCACATCAAATTACGCAAACACAAGGATAGTACATCCATATAAGCTCCAAGATGCCCAAAGGCCTAGATATATTAATTATTTTAAAGAGACATTAATATGCTGGTACAAAGGACCAAAACCAGCAAGAATTAAATACAGTGAAATGGAGATTATTTTTAGGCCGATGGGCCTTCCTATGCATCAGCAATCATCAACACTTTTACTCTCCACTTGACATCTGTGCGCAGAGATTCCGGGAGAGTTCGTGGAGTTTATGGCACAATTCTCGAATCTCCAGATGAGGAAAAATGATGACACGGCATGCTCCAACTCCTGAACATGCGCTGCACTAATTGAAAAGATCGTGAGGCCCAAAATTCATTCTGTATGTGATGTATCTGCATGGAATGAGGTCCAGGTTCATTGCATCTCTGGTCGTCCCTCCCATTTCATGTATATCCTCAATGTCTCTTCCCTCCTAGAATCTTTCAATCAGAGGAATACAACACATAAATCTTCAGAATAATGACTGCCGCCTCTCCATACAAATCTCCAGAGTTCTCAATGTCGAATTCAATTGGAAGCTGAACAATTAAAAGCAGTTTTGTAATTTCTGTTCATCCTTTTGAATTTTTCTACTACGCGATTTTTCTCAGCTGAAGGTTGTAAATTAACTGTTAAATGCAGGAACCTTAAAGCATTTATCTTCATATTCTTCCTTGTTTCAAATTTGGGATGGTTTCATTGAATCTTTAGTTGAGAACTCATGCTCTCTGGCCTAGAAATGCAGAGCATATGTTTATTGATTTCTAGTGGCTGACTGATGTAAAGACTGTTAAGGAAAACTTGAAGATGACTCATAAATCTTCAGAAGAACGACTACCACCTTTATTTATAGATCTCCAAAGTTCTCTGTGTCATTGGCAATTGGCTCCATGGTATGTTTGCATCTTCAAGATAGGTTTCTGAGCAAGATGAGCTCTTCATTTATCTTGTCAATCTCTTGTAAAAACTGATCATGCAGGTTTTTAGAGGTTGAGGTTGTGTTGCCGGTTTGGCTTTGACAGTTTAGGCTCTCTTTCTCTTAAGGAAAGCTTTTGATGAAGGAAAAAATATATACGTAAATGAAAATATCAGCAAAAGCATGTTTTCTTTCTAATGTGTTCATTATTTACTGTATACGTATACGAGTTGCTTTAGGTTGTATTTTGAGCTTGCTCTTTAACAGCGACATGGGTGAACATTCTTGCCCATCTAGGTTCTGGAGTTCTCAGTGTCTCCAAAGAAGGATTGAAACTTCCTCTCGAACCAGCATAATACCAGTGTAGGTTTTCTCATGAAACTTACAGTATTAAAGGCAACCTCGTGCACTCCTTCAGTAGTCATTGAAGAACTGAACTCTTATTATTTCTGCTTGATTACCCCGTAATCTATTTAGAGTAACGCTTTCCTGCCAAGCCTTTCCGATAGTCCATGAAATCCTCTTGGATTTCTTGAAGATTTTCTGCTCTCTTTCGAGTAGCCGTCTCTCTTGAATTTTTGTTGTCATACTTCCCCGTGGACCATATCAGCTAGAAAAAGTTTTCTTGGATAAATATGTGAATAATCACCCTGAATCCTCAATTCTGCTGGGTATTTACCATGGTGGGAAAGCTAGGGACATGCAGTGAGTGTGTCTCGATTGTTGTATAGTTAAACCATGAATTTTGTGAATAATTTGTTCTTAAAATGTTTCAAGATTTTATTCATGATTTTAAACGAGTAATCCAGTTGTAGTGTTTTATGCCGAATTCATTTGTGTGATGCCATAGTTGGGTTTCCTCGAACATATGCTTTTGAATTGAAAACAATGTTTTTGATTTTAGCTTAATCTTGGATATATCGCTTTCTATATGATATGGGAGAATAGTCAAATGTGTAGTTTTGAAGTCAAATAATTCATGTACTATTATGTTTTTATAAGATTGTTAAAGTATCTTTGTGTTGATTTGCATGCCTGGAAGGTTTGTAAGAGGTAAAAATGTGCAGCACCTTACAACATGCAAGCTTATAAGCTACGATAGCGTTACTCCAAATTAATTTAAAGTTGATCAAATATAACCCCTAAAACCTTCAAAGATGTTTAACTGACCGAACTCGGAGGTTTCTAAGCTGTAACCATATACTTGAAACTATTTTCTATAGAATGCCCTCGTCGAGTGTGCAAAGTGATTATAGAGATTTAATCATGTAATCTTATCCTTTATTTCAGGAAAAGAAGCTTCTTTTGAATGTTGTAAATTGAAATCAAATTCATAAACAAAAATGTTTTGAAACATAAAGATAAATTACCTTAAATTCAAGGATGATAATTTTAATCAAAAATGATGTGTTTGAAGGTATGCGATATCATTCTAATGCATGGTAGAGAATCTAATAGAGTATGTCAAAGCTTATGCATGCTTGCAGTGCTAACCAAATAATTTTCTAAAGAAATTTCTAGCTTATTTGCTTATATCAAACATTTGTGTAGGGTTTCAACCAATTAACATTTCATTGAGTATGTATTTACAAATCAATGATTTTGGGATCAAATCCCAAAAAGCAATTCTATACATGCTCTTCAAATTCCTTCAAGCTTTTGAAAGTAAAACCAATGAATTATCAAATTTTACTATA
>APFE031163729.1:90954-105246 GCA_000404065.3 Pinus taeda
CCCCATATTGTTATTATTGTGCCCCATAGAATCCCTCTATTGTTATTTTTGTGGCTTTATATTATTATTGTTAGGTCGGCTGGGTTACATTGTGACTCCTTAGACTCCTATATATAGAAAGACTTTTTTATCATTTGAATCATCCAAGAATTGTTCATTTTAATGTAAAGGAGGTTGCCCCCTTGAAGAGGCTGAATTCTAAGGCGTTGATCTATCTTTTCTATCTTTTCTTGGGCTGGTTTCATAACAACAAGATTCAATCGAGTTGGTTACACTTGCATTAGATCACAAAAAAAATTCTAGTTCGTAAGAAAAATTACCCCATTGTATTTTCACTTGATTTGGTTAGGCATTTTTAAGATTTACTAGCTCACTAGTTCTCGAATTTCTAGATTTTCGACTAGTAATAATTTTTATTTTTATTTTCATGGGTTAACTGAGGTCTTTTTGAGTGATTCCAATTGGAATAGGGACCTAAGACATCATATTTAATAAAAAAAAAATCCCATTCAATTTGGATTTGATTTTCTTGGTCATTAAACCCTCACCAATTTCATCATTTCACAAGGAAAATTCTCCAAGATTTTTGAGCAAATCCATCCATCTCCCAACTTTGGTTTTGAGTTTTGAAGTGGTCCTAGGAACTTTGTTGCCTCATTCCATCCACCAACCACCTTCCCTAATATTTCCATCACCTTCAACATCCATCCTTTTGCTCTCGGCTGTATCTTGTAGGTTTTGAGGGGATCTTGTAGGTTTTTAGTACATCATGTAGGTTTTCCTGTAGTGGCTTGTTTTGAGGCCAAATTGAGCGAAAACCTCTAGGAGGCCACACAAGTTCACCGAAGGGTCTCCCAAGCCTCCAACCATCCACCATAATCTCCAAACCACTTGCCACATCACCAAAAGAGATTAGCTTTCACACTTGTTGTTTCATAAAAAGAATAAAAAGAAAAAAACAGATTTATTTCAGTCATTTACATGCATAGTAGTGATGTTTGATGTTTTGAATTTGCATGCTTAGGACAATAGGATTGCATCCATGTTAGCTTAGCATTCTTTTGAAGCAAAACCTCTTAGTAGTTAGTTAGAAAATGGTGTGTTTTATCATTTGATTTTAGTCTCTTTCCTAGTATTTTCTTTCTTGAAATAGGTTAAGGTTCCATTTCAAACATTTCATTTTCTGCAATTAGTTTAGGATTTGACTTCAGTACATGCACTCCATTACATCATTACAACAAAGGAAGGACACATTGTGTGTCACACATATAGTGCCAATACCTCTTAAATTTGTATGAACCCTAGGTTGATAATTAAAGTTGGTAGCTTTGGGAATTGCAGCATTCTTGTTGCAATACTGAGGCTGATCACTTTTTGGCACTGTTGTCGGGGAGGTGTCAAAGTATGCATTATTTTCTTCCCTAGTTGATTATTTTCTTTTTACTTTTTGTAAAAACAAAAAAATATTTTCATTAGGCATATTTCATTTCAAAAATAGAAAAGTGCATTGCATTAGTGTTTTCATTCAGTCATAAAAAAAAAAATATCCAACAACAACCCACCCCCCATTTGATCACATGGTGCAGTAAGAGCCACACCACCATTCACTTTTGCAGGTAGAAGAAGAATATGGAAAAGAATGAAGAAGAAATGGATGGAGATGATGATAATGAGGAAGATCCCCTCGGATTTCCCATTCAAGATATTGATGTTAATGTGCACATGAAGAACATCCCTCCATCATTTCTTCCAAAATTTCATGGTCTAAGGTCAGAGTATCCAGAAACCTTTCTCTTTTAATTTGAAATTGTTTGTAGATCTTATGGTTACTTATTAAAAAATCAAAGACTGAGATTTTTTCGGCAACATTGAAGGATAGAGCTCTTAAATGGTTCATGAGTTTAGGGACTAATTCAATAAGAACATGGAGTGAGATGCAAAAGATATTTCTAGAAAAATATAAAGATAATGATCTTAAAGAAGAAATCTTTAGAATGAATCAAAGGGAAGATGAGAGTCTAGAGGATCTAATAGAGAGGTTCATGTATAATGTTAAAAGGGGAAAACTACATCATTTAGGATCTGACACACTAAAAACCCTCTTACTTAGAACAATTAGGGATGAGTGGATTGATATTATTGATCTCATGAGTAGAGGTGATGTATATCAATTTCATTTGAAGAAATTTGTGAAACATGCAAACACATATCAAGAGGAAAGGCAAGAGTAATTCAATTAGCATCAAGATCGGTAATTCAAGTTAAACTTGGAAATTTGTTTGATGACTTTATAACAGAAATTCTTAGCAATCTAACCGAACAAGTAGAAATGCTAAGAATACAAAATAAGAAAAATAAGATGTTTGTGTTGTCCATACATAATCACATGTTGTTAAATGTTTCTTCTCATTACCAAGATTGAAGGAAGTTCACCAAGAGGACAATGGAGCAAGTCAATTGCCAATGTAGCAATGTTATGTAGCTCCAAGAGGACTGTGGCAACCTATTCAACCTGATATGATGCAAGAGCCTAATTCACAATTTCAAGCTTATGCACATCCACCTCAAAGTAATTTGAACACACCCTTTTCTTGGAAACATTGGCTATCTCAACCCCAAAACTAATATTGGCAACAAGGATGGCAAAGAAATTATGGGTGCCATCCACAATATCCTCAATTTTTTCCTCAATATCCTCCATACCAAACTCCATGTTATCCTTACCATTCACCTCCACCACAACCACAACCCCAACCACATCCATCCCAAATATACACTCCCACTCAACTACCTATACCACCATTTCCAAATCCACACATTGAAGTAGCTCAGCCCACTTAAAATGTTGAGGTACAACACTTCCAAACATCTCCTCTTGAGCCTAATGGTATTCACTATAGATGAGGAAGAGTATTGTGAAAAAGAGATTCTCTTGATATCGTTGAAGGACTACATCCAGAAGAAGAAGATTCGAAAGAGAAGATCAAAGAATCATGGGTTGCACGTGATGAAGGGAAAACATCAAAATCAGAGATCGAGAGAGCTCCCTTATGCTTACCATCAAATACTCCATGTATTCAAGATAACAATCAGAAAAAAGAGAATATTTGAAGGTCATGGTAGAAGAAGAAATGAAGAATGATCTAGATAATCAATCAAATTAGGGGCTTGAAAGTTATATTGAGGTTTGGTTCCAGATAGTCACTAAGTTGCAGCATCACTCTCTTCTTCAACTATGCTTGATCCTTGCAAAGTCAAAGCATTTGATCACTCAAATATAGGTACATGTCAAAGCATACATTTCAAGCCTCCACATCATTTTGTCTATCATCTTGATGTGCACATGGCTCCATCGGAAGTAATGTTATACTTGAAAGTGATTTTGTTTTCAAGTATGGTAGGATAGAAGAAAAAAATGATGAAAAAAGAGAAAAAAAATAAAAATCTCAGGTGAAAACCTCCTTGGAGGCGCCTAATATTGGCTCATTGATTTAAAACCTTCATGAGGCAGTCAATGGGTTAGGAAAAAAGAAAAAAAGAGGAAAAAAGAAAAGATCCTTGGTGAAAACCTCGTTTGAGGCGCCTAGGCAGACCTACTAGTTGAAAACCCCCTTGAGGCAACTAGTAGGCCTAGAACAAAAAAAAATAAATAAATAAATAAAAAGAAATCTTTGTGTCATTTATCTCTTTGATTAATGCATGTACTCTCCAACATCTGCAAGCAACAAGAACAAATTGGTACCAAAAGGAAAATTGGTCAATCCTAGTCAAAGAAGTCAAAATTTGACTTTCTTCTCCTTTGCTCAAATGCTCCAACAAGGCCAAGGCCATGCCAATCCATCACCCTCATCTATTTCCACCATCCACCCATCATTCTCAAGCTTCTACCATTCAATTTTCTTGTTGTCCTAAAAAACTACAGGATGCTCTGTTTTACTACAGGATACAAAAATACATAGAGCATAAATTGTTTTTTCCATAACTTGAAAACCATGCCTCCATTTGCCAAATTGTTTCAGGGGGAGATACATATGGACGATGGTAACATGCTCAAGTAATTTCAACAAATTCTAGTGCATAGTTTTCGAGAAATCAGCCTCCATCACCTACAACCATTTTTGCATTTGTTCAATATACATGCAACAATTTAAAAAGTTGCTTCATGGGGAGATGCATATGGATGAAGGTAACATGGCCAAGCACTTTCAAAAAATTCTAATGCAGGATTTCCAAGAAATCAACCTCCATAACTTTCAACCGTTTTTAGTTTTTTCTCAAGATCCATGCATCCATTTACCAAATTTGTTTAATGGGGAGGTGCATAATGATGATGGAAACATGCTAAGAAAATTTCAGGTCAATCCATTCTACCGTTTGGGAGAAATGGCCAAAACAAGTTGATGTTTTTAAAACCTACATGATTCCCTGAGATTCTACAGGATACAAAACAACACCTACAGGATTGGAAATGAGCAATTTTAAAAGGGAAAAATAGAAGTTGGATTCATCAAGCAGTGTTAAGGAGGTAGGCTCTACAGTTCCCCACATTTTTCCAAGTGGAAGGAACATAAAAAAAACCCTTCTAATATGTTGAAAGTGATTGCAGCATAAGGGAATTGTATATACATAATTTTTAAATTTGGTATCAGACCTATACAAACCTCCATCCATCAGAGAAAATTGTCAGGGGGGAACCCATCAACACAGTGAGGATTCATCAACACCCTCCTATACTAAGAGATATTCATAAGGCACAATTGGATAGGTTTCTTTGAAAAATTGAAGGGATATGATGATGAAGTAGCTAGAGATTTTCAGTCAGCTTCAACAAGGAGATCCAAAGGTCCAAGAAGCTTCTCCAAAGCTTAGCATCAACATTATGATCATCAGCATCACCATCCAACACTTAGACATCAACATCAACTCAACAGCAGCATGCAAGTCTCTCCAATAACCATTAGGTAGGTACATGTATGCAATATTCTTGATCTCTTATCTTGAGCATATTATGGTTAAAAATTTGTTGTCAATGCATAATAGATGAGGTTTTATAAGCTAAGGATGGGTCAGTAGTCTCAGCAGCATTCTACTAGTTAATTGCAGCGCACTCCTTCACTCATGCAATGTTGAAAAGTCAAATTATTAAGGGTGATGATTTCAAGGAATGAGGACAATAGTTAAAAGAACAAATTTTTGCAAAGGCCAAGTCACCACAACACTCCAAGCCCTCCATCCACTTCATATTTACTATCTATTCATCATTCATCCATCCCATTTCATTCTTGAAAAAAAAACAAACAAAGCATCCTCTCCATTTTCACAAACCTACACTACTCCTTTTGAGCCCTAGCACCATCATCCAATCCCTCTTCATCATTTCTCATCACTCCCATACATTTAGAAGACCATAAAAGAGGAGGAATGACTACTATAGGAAGGTAGAATGTTGCTACAAGAAGGAAGAAATGAACAATTTATGTTAACCCCAACATGGTAGAGCTTAAGAGAGAAGAAGAAGGAAACAAAAGGAAATGAGGCATTCACCACCAAAACAAAACTCAAACTGCAATGATGAAAAGATGTTTTCCAAGAGGTCTCCAATCTCTTTCTAGATTTTTTCCAAGGCCTAAAAATGGGAAAAAGGCATGGGAGTCAAGTTGAGGGCCTGCCCTAACCTCAGAGTATCATTTATGCTCAAAACTAGTCCTGTAGTTTTAACAGGGTTTCTTGTAGGTTTCCTGTAGTTTGACAGGAATTACTACAATATGTCCTAGTTCTCATCTAAATTCATTTTGAAGGCGTTAGAGGTGTCCAAATGGTGGAACAAGGTAGTAGAAGATTGATAAGGGTGCAGAAGACCTTGCCAAACTGAAAAATATTGAAGAACCCATCTTGAATAAGGGGAAGAAGGCAAGCTAATAGTATCAAGAAGCAATGATTTTTCTTTGCACAAATATGTTTTTGGGCTTTTCCTTGTAGAACTATCAGCCAATATTCTTAATGCACAAGAGAGAGGCCACCAGGGCCATGGATGAGGAACAATGGGGTCACTAAGTTGCTCAAAGGATGAGTAATACTTTCAGCAGGGGGTATGATGGGCCTCTAAATTAGACATAAATTAAGGCCCATGCCTATAAATTGAAACATAAATTAAGACATATGACCATCCTTCATAACATTAAACCTTTATTTTTGTATTAGAGAATTTATTTCTAACTTTAATATATTCATTAGGAAGGTTTATGAATAATTGGTTATTTGTGCCTAATATTATTTATTTTTGTGGAATATTATGAGAATATTGGGCAGATTATGAAGATTTGGAGGAGGAGATAATTTAGGGAATTGTTCCCTACTACAAAAGCATCAATAATAAATAATAAATCAACAAGATATTAGGGAATTATGGCACAGATTATGGAACTCCAATGATTGAGAAAATCTAGGAATGTGTTCCGCTAATCAAGGGACCGAATCCACTAATCAAGGTACCAAATCCACTAATCAAGGGATTTTTGTGGGGAAAGCTTCCTCCATTCATGGGGAATGATTCATAACCAATTTTTATAAGTACCAAGTTGAATATTCCTCTAGGGATATATTTTCATTAGTGTTCTTGTGGAGAGAACTCGTATTTCTGTAGCTCCATTGTATTTTCTTGCAAGGATGTAATCATATTGATGGAATAATGAAGGTTGGTGTCATGTTCAGATTCTAAATATTGTTCTCTTCCATAGGTCTCTGATTTTCCTTGGGCTTGGCCATCCCAAGAACCTTAGATCCCTTTTGTATCGTTTTCTTTCCTTCTTTTCACTACTTATTCACATGCATATCTTGTTTTTATTTCTTTCTATTTCTACATTTAGTATTAATGATTTCTTGTTGTAGGATTGAGTTAAATGGTTGATGTAAGTTATTTTGTAGGATCAAAATCATTATTTAATCCTTGGAAAAGTTTTGGAAGTTCATAGTAATCATTGAGCTGCTTGGATTAGTCTTCTTATTCCCAAATCTGGATTGTTGGACCTCCTTTTTAGCAAAGAACGATAAATTTATGCTATTTTTTAGAGCATGCTAACAAGCTTCAATCAAGTTGGTTCAACTTTCATTAGATAGAAAAAATATTCTAGTTCATAACAAAAATCACCCCATTGCATTTTCACTTGATTTGGTTGGGAATTTTTTAGATTTACTAGCTCATTCTCGAATTTTTAGATTTTCGACTAGTAATGATTTTTTTTTTTTTTGGCATGGGTTAACGGACGTATTTTTTAGTGATTCCACTTGGAACAGGGACCTAAATAAAAAAAATTGTCCCATCCAATTTGGATTTGATTTTCTTGGTCATTAAACCCTCACCAATTTCATCATTTCCCAAGGAAACTTCTCCAAGATTTTTGAGCAAATCCATCCATCTCCCAACTTTGGTTTTGAGTTCTAAAGTGGTCCTAGGCACTCAGTTTCCTCATTCCATCCCTAATCACCTTACCTAATCTTTTCATCACCTTAAACATCCATGCTTTTATTCTCGGCTGTATCTTATAGGTTTTGAGGGGATCCTGTAGGTTTTTAGTACATCCTGTAGGTTTTCCTGTAGTGGCTTCTTTTGAGGCCGAATTGAGGGAAAACCTCTAGGAAGCCACACAAGGCCACCTAAGGGTCTCCAAAGCCTTACAAACATCCACCATAATCTCCAAGCCACCTGCCACATCACCAAAAGAGATTAGCTTTCACACTTGTTTTTCCATAAAAAGAAGAAAAAGAAAAAACAGATTTATTTCAATCCTTTACATGCACAGTAGTGATGTTTGATGTTTTGAATCTGCATGCTTAGGAAAATATGATTGAATCCATGTTAACTTAGCATTATTTTGAAGCAAAGCCTCTTAGTAGTTAGTTAGAAAATGGTACGTTTTATCATTTGATTTCAGTCTCTTTCTTAGTACTTTCTTTCTTGAAATAGGTTAAGGTTCCATTTCGAACATTTCATTTTCTGCAATTAGTTTAGGATTTGACTTCAATACATGCACTCCATTAGATCATGACAACAAAGGAATGACACATTATGTGCTGCACATATAGTGCCGATACCTCTTTAGTTTGTAAGAAACTTGGGTCGATAATTAAAGTCGGTAGCCTTGGGAGCTGCAACGTTATTGTTGCAATACTGAGGCTCATCACCATCGACATAAATGATATATGGTGTAGTTGATGGATCGATCTAAAAGGTGAAAAAAGACAACATATGAGATGATGCAACCTACCTAAATGTGTGACATAAATAAATACACACAAATCAACGGGATATGCTATGGCTAAAATTTGTTAAGGTAGAATGCATTGCGAGGGTTAGGAAAGAGTTGGCCTTCAAAATCCTCCAGAAGAGTTTACCCCTTGCCTAAGGCCTTACGAATGATGTAAGGTTCTAGCCATAATGATTCAAAAGCATATGGGGTAGGGATAGAGTATCTAAACCCATAAACTTTAGTACGGATGAAGCCTTTGATTCCATAACATATTGGTCATGAGACTGCTACAGTAGGAAGTACACACAATGGTGAATATCATCCCAAGGATAATCAAGGGTAGACATAGCTTCGATGATGTCCTCATCAAAATGGAATAGGGGAAGATATGAGGAATATTGACTACATGATGCGGCGATAGTACATGGTGCATCATCCTGAGGAAGAAGGTTCACATACGCATCATCTGAGATGGAAGACGACGAGCTAGTAGATGGAAAATGTACCAATGTTGAGACCTGAGTTTTCAATGAAGGAGGTCAGATAGAAGCACGTGTAGAAACCTCATAAATTTTTTCCTATGAGGGACTCAAGGATGAAAAATGGTAAAGGATATGGACCGTGGAGTTCATCATCTCGAAATCGTGGGAGAGATCACGATGGTGGGACCAGAGTCCTCTTGTTTTGATGTACTAGTGGTACTAAAATCCACAGGTAGAGGAGTAGATAATCCACTATGAGTGGCCTCGAAGTTGCAAAGTAGTTGGAGGAAATCATGAAATTCGTCGAGATGAGGGCAACAATTGGAATAATGACCATAATGATCACACAAGGCACAAGGGTGATTTGTACGCAATGTTTTAAGTCTCTTGGCTAGACCTGGTAAGGTAAATCAGACCTCAGGGATATTAGACTCATGGAACGTTTCATGAAATAAAGGTTTGAGATGAAGAAGTTCAACACAATTATTGGTGGCATGCCCAACAACATTACATAAATCACATGGAGATGTTGGCTTTGGAGCTTTGGGAGCTAGAGGTGCTTGGGGAGCCTTTTCCTTAGGTTCATTCTTCTTGGCTTTGCCCCCTTGTCTAAATGCTTTCACAACATGAGTTGGTTCCTGTTGAGGTTGTAGTGGAACTGGAGTAGCGACATGGGTCATAGGGACCATTTGAACTCGGGTTAAAGCATGATGTGGTCTGAGTTGACTAGGCAGAGTGCTCCTTGGGGGATCAATGTACCATACTGAGATCCCCAAAGTCATATTAGGGAGAGTCAATGAAGCCATGATAGGGACATAAATGATTCTAGGACGAGGAAACAAGAAAGGTATCTATCCTTCAGGGTAATGTCCTAGTGGAACAACTCTTGGATGGTTGAGATCCCTGGAGGAATATTTCCTAGTGGGAATAAAGGGGAGGCACCCACAAAAGGAGAAGGTCTTTGGGGGGGGGGGGGTTTGGATCTGGATGGCTCAGTTGAGATGGTAACAACAGGGTGCTAAGGAGCTGGCTATTGATCAGATGTACCAGGCTACTTTTAAGCAGCCTTTGATGCTTGCAACATGCAAACACTCAAAGAGGTAGGCTCAGAGATGGGAGGGGGAGGACCAGGGAAAACACCCAACAAGGTGGAATCTTTGTATACTCTAGGTGAAACATTAGTGAGAGGAGTGGAAGACTACTTGCTAGACATTAATGAGATAATGGGTTTAGGGGAGGTTAAGGATGATGGCTCGTAGTATGAGGGAAGCACATATTGTGGAAAATCGCAGACGCAATGACTCACATGGTGTATGTGTACGTACGACCCAAAAGAATGTTATAATCTAGAGGGGCATCAATAACCTCAATGTCTACATTGACAGTCTTTCTCACAAGAGTCACTGGACAATTGTGATACATGTTGAGAGGCTAGGAGGGGTGACCGTCCCAAGCACACGAAGTGATGGTGGATGGGGCCAGTTTGGGTGACCTGAGTTACTTACAAACAACAACATACATCACATAGGTGGATGTGCCTTCATCAATAATGCATCGGAAGATCATGGCATTATGGATTTAGATTAGTATCTGGAAAGAAACAAATGGAGGTAATGGCGATGTTCTAGTGTATCAATAGGAAAGACAATCAAACGATCATCTGAAGGGTCTACTACACCCAAAGAAGTTAATAGAGCTTTCTTTCGAGATGGGCATGACTGGAGGACTTCCAGTGTCGACATGCCAGTGGGTGATTATGCCAAGTCATCTACTATACTGTATGTGTGGGCAACTCAGTTAGAAGTCGCGTTATGACATAATGACCATTTGGGGATCTTAGGAATTGACTTAAATTTAGGTTGAGGGATCTATAATAGACCATTTGGTGTCATAAGAGGCGCAATAGATGCTTTGGTTTTGGTCTTGGGTGCAGACGAAGACAACAACTTGATGTATTGACACGACTGAGTTTGCAAGTTGACATTGGAGGTATTGATCTCGTTAGAATTTATCATGAGGATTTGGTAGTCACTAGGACCAGAAGGTTGGGGAGGGTGGGCTTCTTGACCTTGCTGAGGTTAAGCAACCAAAAATCCTTCTAAGGGAAAGGATTTGTGAACATGACTGTTTGAGATGGTGCGGGGTTTTGGGGCGATTGTTGCATGGGCAGTTGACCCCTAGAAGCTACTTGGGATTCCCATATTTGTCACATCTAGGGTAAGAGGGGACACTCATGGGTATAATAGCCATGTACTCCACAAAATTCAAAAGGCTTGTTTGTACAAATAGTATTTTTCTACTTGGGCATGTTGCCCTGTTGCTGGTTTTTGGTGTTAGGCTGGTTCCCCTAGGGTTCATTAGGTTTATTACTTTGGTTACTTTGGTTACCCTTGTTACCCTTCCCCTTATTCTTCTTCTTCAAATTTTGGCTATTGGTCACACTTTGTTGTGCATACACTTGACCCTGAGGGGGCAATGGCCATTGGGGTTGAGGATGCATGGGAGGCTGCAGCGTTAATGCTTGAGGGGATAGGGTGCCCGACGATGCATAGGTGTAAGATGGTGAAGGGGCAATGGTTTGGTAGATAGGTTGAGCATTAGTTGGACCTAACATCTGCTAATTTGGTTGGGTGAATGCATGTGATGTGCTTTATCCTGAATACACGTTATTGGCAGGAGGGGTATGAGTGTTGGAGAAACTGCTGCCCCCTGCGGATAGCCATAACTCTGCTAAGTATATGATGAAAGGTGTGAAATAAATCCAACAATACCGTCAGCAAGTGAGATTCCCCCGGTGCATTGGCACCACCAGGACGAGGGAGGTTTGGTATAACAGTATAGACATAACCAGGTTAAGCATAAATCAAGTCATATCTCAGAGTGGTTTGGAGATCCTCTTCCTTTATCTGAGGAAAATGGGATGTGACATCTTTGGAAATAGGTGCTAAAAGAGTCCTAAGAATCCAATTGAGGTAGACACAGTCTTTGGAGGGTGGAGCACGACACATGTTCTTACTTTTACACCATTCCTGGACATGATCAGAAAGATGGGTGGCAGAGGACTGACGAAATGCGGTCAAGAGCTTCATAGTAGTGTCATATCAGAGAGGTAACTAAAATATGAAAGGAATGCTTTAGCAAGCATCACGAAAGTGGAAGGAGAAGTGGAGGGCTGGTCAATGTACCACTTCGTAGCATCTCAAATGAGCGTGCGTTGGAACAACTGAAGACGAATGGAGTCATTGGTGATGGAATTAGATGAATACCACGTATGGAAGGAGTGGATGTAATTAGTGGGGTCCTCTCCAGAATTACCCTCAAACTTGGGAATGTCAGAGGGAATCTTAGTCAGCATAGCTAGCCAACCAACATCATGGTGTATAGGGTCATTAATCATCTGGCTAAAATTCGGGTGACTTAACCCAACCATGAAAGGTATCAATGGAGCTTCCGGAATGGTTCTTATAACAGTTCCACTAGATGTGACTACCAGGGTAGAACCAGAGCCAACACCAGGTTGGTTTCCTATACCTGCAATGAGCCTTGACATGATGATGGTATGCAGTGAAGGCGGCTTGGAATCGGATGAGGAATCAGATGAACAAGAAGAAGAGTTGGTGTGGGGACTTGGAGGATGAATAACTCGAACCTTGTGGGGAGGAGTAATATGCCCAAGCAGAAACTGAGGATGAAGGCCTAAGAGTCTCCACGACAAATGCCTTGGTGGCACAATTTTTATAGGACATATGGGACATGAAAATGGTGAAGGGAGATAAAAAAAAATGCATCTATCTTTGTTTGGGGATATAAATTAATTAAGTTAAGTCTTGGATTGGAGGTGTAAAAAAAGTGCCCTTCACTTAAGGTGTGTGTGTGTGTAAAAGTGTGTTTATTAATTAAGCCTAGATCGTGTTTGAAAAAAGAAAAAAAATTGCTAAAATAAACTGAAATTAGAAACAGAAAATGAATAACAAATCAACTATTTAAAACCCCACACAAACTGGGTTTGCAAACACTATGCTAGTTTCTGGTGAAGTTAACTAAAATCACATAAAAAAATGCCAAGATATCTAACCATCAGTGTGACTAGGACCAAATTACATTATGTTGCTGGAAAATGGTGTAGCAACAACAATAAACCAGTGAGGAAAAACGCTGCAAAAGATAGGGAGATGGGTGTGAAACCTAGGGAAAACAATGGAACCCTAAGGAAAATGACCAAACAAGTTTCAAGAGGGTAGTTTGGATGGAAATAACCTATCTTTGAAGATCCGAAGAAGGAAGGTACATATTTAGAAAATATGGCTGAAAGCTCTACAAAAACTCAAACTTCTTACTCAACTAAACTCCTCCTATAAAGGTGGAATCATACTAGAAACCCTGAGGGGCTAAATTTCACTTTGACGAGTGAAGCATAGTAGATTAAGGCTTAAGTGGGCTAAGACAGTGGTCAACCAACCCAGTAGGTAACTCTCAGAAAAACTAGGGAAAAGATTAGGAAAATTATAGGAAAACCCTAAAATCATAGGTACTAACATGATTCCTCGAAGATCATACTTTTTAGGTCAGAAAGTGCCATGGAAAATTTTAGGGGCGAATGTTCACCCTTTGGCAAAATTAAGGGGTTTTAAATTTTTAGTGGGCGAATATTTTGTATCATAGTACAATTTTATAAATCACCTCAAATAGCCCACCTTATTTTAAGGGAGAGGGTAAAAAAGGTAAATTTAGCCCTTGAAATTAGGAGTTACAACCTTCCATTTGCCCATTTTCAAGAATAAATTTTATTTAAGTGAATCCATTCGTTCATTTTGAAGAATAGGTTTTATTTAAGTGAATCCATTCGTCCATTTTGAAGAATAGGTTTTATTTAAGTGAATCCTATGGGCCAAATACCATATTTATAAAATAGGTATGGTGAATTAATAAAAATATAAATAAATGAGAAGTATGGTAAATAAATAAAACATTTTTTATATTTACTCCATAAGTCACCTTATATACATGCAAGGGTGTAAACAAATAAAAATATAAGTAAAGTGGAGGTATGGTAAATAAATAAAACGTCTTTTTATACTTACTCAAAAAGTATGGTAAATAAATAAAAATATAAATAAACTAGATGCATGGTAAATAAATAAAACCTCTTTTTATATTTAGTCCATAACCCTCGTTCTATTTATGAAGGCTCAAGAAAGAGGTTTTATTTAATGAATCCTATGGGCCAAATACCATATTTGTAAAAGAGGTATGGTAAATTAATAAAAATATAAATAACCGAGAGGTATGGTAAACAAATAAAACATTTTTTTATATTTATTCCATACACTCAAAAAATGCGTTATATTTAGGTGAAACCTATGGGCAAAATACTATGGAACAAATACCATGGGCTAGATTATTATTAATACCATGCAAAAAAACATTATTAACCCTAATATTAGTATTAATAAAAATAAAAATGGCACATGGTATTGACCCATGGTATTCACCTAGAATGTAGCTTATTTAAATGGGGAATTAAACTAGCATAGATCCATCTTTACTCTGGATCTATTAACCCC